>JADLZK010004772.1:0-27279 GCA_015847255.1 Hyparrhenia diplandra
GGATGGAGGATGAAGGAGAAGGCCGGGGTGTAGTGGGGCCCACCGCGTCGGTGAGTGGATGAAGAAAGCAGAGGGGTACATTTTGAGTCCGAAGCCGAGAGCACGCATATGGCCAAGGAGACGCCATCGTACGCGTAGAAAGAGGCAGAGAGAGGGATAAAGCAAAATAGTAAAGGGTAAATCACCGATAAGCGTAGATTATAAGAGCCGGAATTCGAAAGAGGCTGAAAATTGTACAGGGCGAGAGAGTCCAAAATATACCCTCGTTCGCGTCAACTCACGTCTCCTCCAATCAGCCCCGCCTAACACACATTGGGCCGGGCCGTC
This sequence comes from Hyparrhenia diplandra, assembly GCA_015847255.1. NCBI lineage: Eukaryota > Viridiplantae > Streptophyta > Magnoliopsida > Poales > Poaceae > Hyparrhenia > Hyparrhenia diplandra. The sequence continues at coordinate 328 of JADLZK010004772.1, forward strand.
ACTTGGCTTCCTCCGGACCAGAGCAGCAATGGGCCCACTAGGGGGCAAAGGAGGGCAGTCTGAGAGTGGGTATAAGGAACTCCAGCTTCATGCAGGTTTTGTCCCGCCTCGCTTGCGCACCAAGGCGTCACTTGCTGCTTAAGAGGCAAGGTGAACAGAGCGCCATTGAACTCAGTTATAACATTACTATGCTGTGAGGAATAACATTGCTATGCTGTTAAACACTTGTTATCTGCGCTCATTGGGCCAGCGCGGCCTGGGTGAGCTTGTAACAGCTTCCTATTGTTGGCTCATATCACCCACTTTTGCAAAAGTGACAAATGCATTTATTTTGTAATTTAAGTATCTTCGAATACTTCTTTTTATTTTGCAGTTTAAGTATCCTTCAAATACAAAATTGTAAGCCACAAAATCAAACAACTTAAAATATACTCAAAAAGTGACAAATGCATTTTATTTTGTAATTTAAGTGTCTTGAAGATACTTCTTTTATTTTGCAATTTTAAGTATCTTCAAAATACAAAAGTTTAGTGTAAAATACCAAATCCAAACCTTAAAATATACAAAGCTGATTCACACATACAAAGTGCACTCAGATTTGTGACATCAGTGAGATCGAGACACAATGTGGGTTGGTACTTGTCACACTCGTCGAGCACAAACCTATCTACTCGGCGGAGGAGACATGAGGAGTGATCGAGTTGACTCTACCATCGTGCTCTTAACCTATGAGTGAGGAGATTCATCGCAACCTTTGGTACCTCTGCTCACTCAGTCACATCACTCAGCTCACTCACTCCGCATGAAATGCTACATGTGAGCGTATGTACATGTTTAGCTGAAGGATGCCTTTATCAAATCGGTATCTTCAAATCATCTAAAAGTTTAATAAGAGTGTCAGGCATGGATCCAAACTAAGATGTTGTGCGCATTTGTGCAATTTTGAGAGCAAGTTTACCTATTATTATAATTATTTGTTGTTGATTTACTTAAAAGAATAAATGTTTAAATACCTAACCTAGCTAGACTATTGCATGGACACACCATTTTCGTGATATAGTCATGAGGAGTTTTAATGGATTACGACAAAGTGATAGTGCAAATCCTCGTAAAAGATATACATGTCTACCTCTGACGGCCATTATGTACTATCGAGAGAGATATGTGAGATATATGTATCACCACTATCTTTAAAAAATCATCTCAAACTTCTTGCTTAGTTAATGGAGTCAAAAATATAAAGATTATGCAATGCAAAAAAAAAAAAATTACACAAAAATTAAGAACATAGAAAAAATAAAAACAAAACTTTAATACAAACAGTGCTAGAAACATTATTGGTGCTTTGTGGTTCGGGTACTTTCAGGAGGCCAAAAGGTTCCACAATCAACTCGTCTAACCAAATTTGGGCTATTCAAGTATATTCATTATTAGTAGACCAACATTTGTTTGAAAGATAGACTATCAATTTAACGACGCTGGGTAAGCCATTTTCATCGTGACCCAATTGCCGAGCCGCATGGCCTCAGGCCCAAAGGTAGCGTACTTGTTTGAGTGATCTTGGCATTCTCAGCTCCAGCAACAGCATGCCCTTGTTTGCCCGGCAAACCGCATCAACCGGGCTGGTGGCTGAAAGAAATGGAGGGGAGTTCGAGATCGAGCAGGGTTGGACCAAAGCAGATAAGAAACCGGGCTGGTGATAGCTGATGCTGGGACGTAGCACTTTTTTTTTCTCAAAAGCTGGAATGTGGTGTTGATTCAGCGCTGCAAAGGTTTAGATTAGGAAATCACAGGCGTCGTGCTGGATTTTAGGCATAAATCATGTTACATCTCAAATTCTTTTTGCAGAAGGACTCAAAAGCACGTCTTGTAGCTACTAATAAGCTAATTAGATGGCACTGCAGTTTTACTCAACAAACACGAATTGCGGCAAAACGCCACTGCACTATTATGTTACAGTTCACAAAGCACATAAAAAGAAAGAGTTACAGGTGGAGTCGGCGGTTTTTTGCTCTTCGTGCGTGTCCATCGAAGGTCAGCATTTGCAAGCACCATATATGAAGCTCTGTATCTGGAGTCGGCTTGGGTTTTGGCATGTACGGTTTCATTCACAAATCACCTACATATCAGACAATCGTCTTAATCTAAAAAGACAATCGTGATGCTTATTGCAGTACAGTAAATGCTTCAGACACATGAGTGAAACACACTAGGATGGACAGGATTGATTCAACATGGTGGAGGTATTTGTGTGTTCAGAATAGATCATCGTGCTTGCAAAGATGATACTTCCAGGTGTGAGCTGCAAGACTAGATTCAGTTCAAATTTCAATACCAGAAAAACACCTATACTCCCATGAATAACCCATCAAAGGATTCATTATCGATTTGCTGATGCAATGCTTAGTTCAGACTAAAATATGGCATACTGATGGTAAGAAACCAATTTGGTAGTTTCTGCTGATCAAAATGTTGATTGTAACAAGACTGGAATTGATGCACCCAAAATCATGAACTAAATTTGGTGAGAATAGGTAAATTACTAACAAGAAAAAATGTGTGTTACAGACTCAGCAAGATACCAAGTTATACTATGGTTTTCAAACCATAGTTATAGCCATCCAACAGCTCTAGTTGAATTAGTCTTGTATTAACCAATCCAAATTACTCAAAAAATGCAAGTTTCAGGTTAAGATTGCCATTCTTCAGAAGTTCATAAATGATAAATGAAACAGTATTGGGTGTATTCAGTGTTGCATGACTAGTGTAGTACTGCTTCGATAAGTAAAATCTGCCAAAAAGGAGGAAACAAGTAATCACCTTTTTTTGAAAGCGCAAACAAGTTATCAACTTCTAGCCAAATGTAAGTCGTCAGCATATGAATCCAAGGAACACTCTGAGAATAAATCACCAAGGTTTTTCCATGTCAAGCACCAAAACTCGTCCAGCTGCCAACAATACCCAAAAGGTAGTACTACAGCTGCAAAGGTGATGTATCATCCTTAGTCACACAAAATCAGGAATTGCATACACAATTGAACTTTGTATTCTGGATTCTCTCAACTCACATGGATTTAGCGCGGCATCTAGCAATGTAGCAAAAGTAATAACAAAGCTACAAACATGCAAGCAGCAGAGGGAAGAGGATAGCAGCAGCTGTTACCATCTGGCCAGAATCGTGTCCCTGTCCCCCGCGCGTGGCCTTAAGCTCATCTGGTAGTTGTCCTCTCATCTCCAAGATCCGAATTGCGTTGTCCCTCATCTCCAAGATTGTCTGCATGAATAAAATTTCGGCGTCTTATCAGACATTGGCGGCAGCTTAATGATGAATCATCAATGGATTCCTCATTCCCGCGGTTTCAAGCAAAGCTTTGCAGCTTATTGAGTGAATCATCAATGAACAAAAATTCTGCTTTTCTAGTTACGGTTTGCTGCAAACAAACATGTAACACTTGAGATACAAATAAACAGTAAAAGCAGTCTAAGTCTAACAGTAGTTATAAATTCACCGGATGGTTGCAAGTGTAAGCATGCAATAAGCCAGAAGAATATAAGCATTTCCATGCTGTTAAATGCATACAATCTCCGGTTAACAGAAGCAGGTGACCTCAAGCGGAGAGAAGGCTTAAGTGTTGCTGGAAGATGCGCTTGACCTCAAAAGGAAAAATAAATTATGAATGATGACTGCCATATACAACGAAGGCCCTGAATAATCACTTGATTAACCAAATGGCAAAGTCGCGTGATTTCGACATACTAACCTTCAAAGAATCCAATACTGAAATGTGGCAATAAATATTTGAATCTGTGCTATGTACTAGTAAACCTGTGCTAGTAAACCAATTTAGAAAAAAGCCCTGTGCTATGTACTAGTGACATACTCAAGAGCCTACCATCAGCCATACTCGCACATTAATGTTGAAAAACTGTTCTCTACAAACATAGATAACATTCAGTGCGTGTAAATACAAGTCTACAACATGAAAGCATGAGCATTCTTGTGTATAGACATAAAAAAGATCCAGAAATTACAGTGCTAATCGAGACCCACGAAACAGAAGCAGGTGACAAACATAAAGGCACTTATTTTTTTCCACAATGTTTCAGTAAAGCAAGTGATCTTTCAGTTTGGATGGAGGCGATGTCACTGCCCCAAGCTTAAAACATCTCAATCTAACAACAATTTGGCACCGGCAGTTGAATCAAAGACGAAGGGGATTAGAAAATGGGTCACGGTGCACAGGCAGCCTCACCTCAATCTTACCAATTCCATCCACATGCCTTGGTCCACCTCCATTCTGATCGACAGGTTCCGCCGTCACCACCGTGAACTCCAATCATCGTCTCCAACTGCGGCAACGGAACCGCGTCGGCAGCGGGAAGCGGCTGGTCGCTTTAGATCACAGGCCCCGACCCATTGGAGGGAACGACGGAGGCGTGCTGGGCCGCCAGACCGGCGGCGTCGCCTGGGCCGGCCCCTTCTTCCCTGCCCGGCCATGGGGGCGCGTGCTGGGGCAACGTGACCGGTGGCGGCGGCCAGACCGGACCGTTCTCCGCCAGCCATGGGGTTGAGCTTGGGAGGAGGCCCCCACATCCCGCATCTCGCGCTCCCCGGCGTCGGCTCCTGTAGCACGGAGGGGTGCCGTCGCCGATGGCGACTGACGGATGGCAGGGGACAGCGAAGCACACCGGCCAGCCGAGTCCGCGAACGGTGCACCTCGCCACCCGCGCCCTTCGACACCGGGGACGGCCGCCACCGCAGCAGCCGCGAACGCACGCCCGGATGTCGCGGGGCGTGGTCTCCCATCTCTCCTGCAGCCGGCCACCTTCAACGCGAGGGCGCAGAGATCTCGCCGGCGCGGACAACCCGTCCCTCCACCGGCGGCGGTGGCTCCCTGTAGCACGGTGGCGGCGCTGATGGCGGCAGACGGATTGATGGCAGGGGGCGACAGAGACAGAGACGAGAACCAACGAACCCAAACCCTAGTTGAATAAAATACATCAAACTATATTACTTGACTGAATTATATAAAAATATGTTAAAAATATGAATATACTTTTATACCATTAGTTAAAAACTACAAAAATGCAATTGATGCGCTCATTTTTGACATTTGCTTAAAGCGCCAATTTTAGAAGCGTTGGGAGCGCTACGGCGCATAGGGCCGCAGATCCATGAAGCTTTTCATCCTAGCTTCCCGTGACTTGGCGTGCAATAACAGCGGCTTACGGCATGTGGGCTACATTTGTTAAGAGGCATAAATTATTTTCTAGCAGCCGCTTTAGCGCTTCTCAACATTGTAAAAAAACTCATTATATACGTAACCATAAGTCTGTATAGTCAAGATTAAAACATATGCTCGGCGATATATAAATACTTGATATAAATAACTTGATCAACATTTTAACATCGGCTGGCATGAATAAGAATAACCATTATTGTGATATTAGACTACGATCACGTGGGCGCAAGCGGGTTCTCACTAACGGGAGATGGCGATTCAAATCGATTTGCAAACCGGTGGCGAATACCCTGTCATAAACCGGGACTTCCCGTCGAGGGTCGGGATCACTCCCAAGGCGTTAGGGGCGTAAAGTCACCGGACACATGCGGCAACCCCCTCCTCTCGAGCCACCGTGAGCTGACCGAAAGCGCGCTTCGGGTGCCTCTTAGCGCCCGTCAAACCCGGCCGACCGCCTAGGAGGGGCGTTAAAGCGTGCAGTGCAGAGCCCTAGCATTCTCCAGCCGTGGCTCCGCGACTCCAGCGGAGCTACTATATGAGCAGTGCGTTCAACTTCCGACCACATTCCGACAAAGTGAGAGTCATTAATGTCGGTGGAAGACCACAATATCCACCCAATCTAAGCATGTCTTATTAACCAAATTCTCGGCGGCGGCTTGTTAACCACCAGCGTGATTAACCCAGCAACAATCCTCGCAGTGGCCAGGAAATCGCATCTCTTGCAATCATCTTAAGCGAGCATTTATTTAACACAGACTCCTAAATAGGATAGGACAACAACCCGGCAAGGATATCACATTGCATCAGCGGTTTCAACCACTTCCTATACTATCGGCGGCATTCATAAAAGACTCAACAAGTTATGGCCGGAAAGCATAGGGAAGTTACGGCATGCGGGGCTTTGCCTTGAAAAAGTAGTAGGGAAGAAGTTAGAGTCTTACGGAATTTGGAGTCGCGGTCCTCCTTCTCTGTGGGGTCTTTTGGCACTCCGAGATAATGAAGGTTGACCTCACGCTCCTTGATCTCCTCAGGAACTACTCCTCGAGATCGATATGGCAGCATGCATATGCAAGACTAATTAAAATCAATGAACATAGACATGCTTGTATATAAATAAAGTGGAATGATGGATGAGTGCATTATGATGAATGATGCTAGTAAGTGGATATCTCTTCTATGGGCACACAATTAAAAACTACATAAAAGCAACCATACTAACCTACATCACCTGCGTTCACACTAGCACTAATCTAAAAAGCAGGGCAGCAAGACATGCTGTTACTAAAAAGCGATCACGAGGGGAGTTCTATAACTCCAAATACAGCAAACAAATACTCGTTGGAAAGCTAACAAAAATATCTACAAAACATTCAATATCACCCTGACCTGATTCTGTCATCTACAGCCTCAAAAACAGAAAACAGAGGCTCTGTTTTCGAGACAAACTATAACTTACAACATCTACTAGAAATCACTCCAAGCATGCACTTCACCTAGAACCTTTCCAGCAAGCAAGACAAGTGATAATCTACCAAATAAACCTACTGGTCAAGCCAAAAGATAAACTAAAAGCACATGAAATGACATTCCTAAATAAACACTGCACATGCACACTTTAAATATAAAGCTAGGATTAATAAATCGGCCAAACAATCTAGACCAGCAAACTAACCACACTAACAGGTCCTTATTAACATAAGAACAAACAGTACATCACTCAAATATTATCACCATACTATTTACATTCATTTTCCAAGGCATTTTTCCTAGCAAGATAAATTTGAGAAATATGAAAACACCTTAGAAAAATCTACAAAAATTACAGGAGCATTCTACTGGTCTAACATGCCTACCATAAAAATTGCATGGCAAACCCATGCATATACTAATCCCTACACAAAAATAGCAAGCTAGCATGAAAACTAGGCATAGAAAATACTTTGTATTATGAAAAGCATGAAAACTGTCTAACCATGAACATGAAAAGCTTCCTAATAGTAACAAAAGCATGTACAAAAATTATCATGGCAAAAACCCTATTAATTATTTTTCTATGAATTTCCTAAGAAAGCATGGTAAATAGCACATAAATCAAAAATCACATTTCATCAACAGAACATAGCATGTCTAATATTTTTCCTGCACTCTACATGCAAAAACATGAACATTTTGTACAGGGACCACTATTTTATCATGCACCAAAAATTAGATATGCATTTACCTAGAAACATGGCATTTAAAGCAATAAATCTAGATAAATATAAAAACTACCAGAAAATACAAACTCATATTTTTTATACTGTAGATCTACTCACAAGGATCACAGCAAAATTTGTCCCATGCAAAACCGAGCTAAAATGGCGAGATACAATTTTCTAAGCATTGCAAACATCTTTGAAAATGAATAACTTGAAAAAAGAAAAAGGGGCCCGGCAATTGGGGACCTGCTCGTCAGCGACTTCGGAGGCGGGGATGGGCGGCGGCGGCGGTACTACATGCGGCGGGTGGGGCTTCCGGCCGAGACAAGTACATGCATGGACTCGTCGTCGTGATACATCGATTGGTACCCTAACTTTCGAGCTATCACGAACCCTGCGACGGCGGTGGCGATGCTCGGCGGCGGCGCCGCAGACTCCGATGGACTCGTCGTTCGGCCATCGGGCCAAACAAGCGAGCATTAGCTTCGATGTCAAGGCGTCGCAAAGCATGACTACAGGTGAACAAATAAACGGCGAACAAGGACTTCGGCGGCGGCGCTTGCGTGGCGGGCAGTCTGATGAATGCGGTCGGTGTTCGGCCGGGCGAGCAGCACGGCTTGTCCGATAGGGCGTCGAGGCTGCGGCGGTGCTAAGCGGGGGCCCGAATGCGCATCTTTGGGAGTGGGCGGGGGTGGCTCTAGAGAAACGCGGCGCTGGCCGGACCCGTCTTGCGGCCGGCGCTCGCCGGCGGCGGCGCTCAGCGGTCCGGCAAAGCGGCGGCGTCAAATGTCGATTCCCTCCTGCGAGGTAGGCCAAACACGGCGAGCGGTCCGCGGAACAAGCACTTGGGCGAAAAGCGGCGAAAAACGGCCAGCGGTGAACCGGCGGCGGCGTATGGATGCTCGATTTTTTTCGGCGAGTGACAAGCGAGTGAGGCTTTACCTTGGGTCCTAAGGCGCTTCCGAGTGAGCTAGGGGGATGGAGTAGAGAGGTGGTGTAGGCTGTGGGCCTGTTTCAGAGCGGGCTAGGAGTGAGTGGTGAGCGGTGGTGGGCCAGCGGCGCTGCGGCAATAGTCTTGGCGGCTCGGGAGACTCTCTGTCTGCTCTGCTTGCTTGCCTTGGCGAGGAAGAGGAGAGTGAGGGGGGTGGAGTGGCGAGCAAGGGGCGGGCTCTAGTCCCTCTTGGAGGCATGGGCGCGGCGGGGGGGGCGAGGGCGCAGCGGCCACCGCGGGCTTGCGAGCGGAGTGTGGCCCAGCGGCGTGGCGGTGGCCGACCAAGGTTTGTTTCTCCTTTTTTTATTAAAACCCTCTAATCGAGCTATTTGACCACATTGCATCAAGATTCGTGCGAAACAGCAAAAACTCCAATTGAAGAAAATGATCATCACAAAATTACGGCGTTTCATATATACAAACTTTTTCTAATTCGGTTTGGATTTGAATCTATGATCGATCAAAAGATAACTAATCGAGTCCAAAGTAAACCCTAATTTGCACTCAAAGCCCGATCAAACTTTGACTTTTTGGGCATGATCCACTCAAAAATCACACAACGGCTGTGACATCTTATGTTCTACATGAAATTTGCTACACAATTCACGAAGAGTGCACACACATGCAAGGTCTCTAGCTAGGACTTTTTGAACAAAAAGAGATAAATTACTTTCAAAGTCAAACTAGTTCAAATCAAGTCAAAAGCACTCTAATAAAACCTAATTAGGAAATATGACCAACATGAATTATGCTCTAACACGTCCTATGGTCATCACTAAGAATAAATAAAAGACTAAAAACGAATTATGCAAACATTTCATACATGAAATGACAAGGCAAACAAAATAAGCAAATTTAAAACAATTTAAACATACAAATAACCTCTATCATTTCATGTGCATAAATGCATGTGACTAAATGATGATTATGCCCATGAAATCAGGTCTGCTAATGACATGCTTAAAACTAGGGTGTTACACGCGGCCCAGTGAGCGTACACACTCTTGACATTTTTAATCGGCCCCATGCTTGTGATGTGGCGATTTTTTTCGAGTTGGCCTCGATGCGCGCTTCGGACCGAGCGATGAAGCCAAGCAACTTCCCTCGAGGACTCGAGCGCATTTTTGGGGTTGAGCTTGACTTTCGAACTCCGCGGGCTTGGCGAAGACTTTTTAGTCGAGAGATGAGCTCTTTTGGCGTTTCGTCTTGACAGCGATGTCGTCGGCGTATGCTTCTCACGAGCTTTCGGAGCTCTTTGAAGACTTTTCTGCATGCACCTTTGGAAGGTGGCGCCCGGCGTTTTTAGACGAAGGGCATTGTTATGTAGCGAGAATCGCCAAGCGGATTGATGAAGGAGGTGGCGGCTGGTCGAGGCTCGTTCGCCAGCGATTTGGTGGTAGCCGGGTAAGCGTCGAGAAAGCGAGGTGTCACCGCACCGGAGGTGGAGTCAGCGATTTGGTCGTCGCGGCGGCAAAGAAGCGGATCCTTTGGGCATGCCTTGTTGAGACCGTGTAGTCAACACACATTCTCTATTTCCCATTCTTCTTCTTAACTAGTCACGAGGGGGTTGGCTATCCACTTTCGGGATGATACACCTCCTTGATGAACCTAGCGGCTAAGAGCTTATCTATCTCCTCGGCGATTGCACGGCGTCGTCGTCGTCAAAGCGTCTAAGCCTTTGCTTCACCGGGCGAGGCGGGTTTGATGTTCAAGGAGTGCTTTCGGCGACTTCCCTCGGTATGCGGCATATCAGAGGCCCTCCACGGACTGAACCGTCAAGGTTCGCCCGCGGAGAAAATCGGCAAGCTCGCTTTCCTATTTGGGGGTGAGCTTCGGCACCCGCGGAGAGGTGAGCCCGTCCTCGCCGGCCGCGACTTCCTTGGCGTCCTTCCGGGCTCGAATGTGCCCGTGACCTTCGGAAGTAGCGGAGGAGTTCGTGCTCGCCACCTTCCCGGACTCTGTTGACACATATTAGCGTATACTTTTAATTGTCAACTAAACATGGAAAAGGACTAAAATATAATTAGATAATCTTATTAGGGGTTTATACTAATGATTTCCATGAGTTTTGGTAAAGTTGTGATTTGCGGGGACTTAACGAGGGGAAAGCAGCAAAATTAAATAACGCAATCCAACTCGGAGCGAAGTCTAGAAGGCTCGGAATACACCGGCGTGAGCGAAACTTAAACCCAAGAAAACATCATCTAGAAGACTCAGGAAGCCGCGGCGTCGCGGGACCCGAGGGGTGGGACCCACCACGGGTCGGTACCTTTCTGTCGGGCGCTTTCGGCACGGCCTCGGCCAAAAGTCGGCCTCGCTTCGGAATGTTCGTCCACCGCCTCTAAGGCGCAATCTAATCCGCTCGTTTAATGTCGGTTTGATCGAAGCGGCGGCGGAAAAAATCACAGTTGTAATCAAATCAACTTTGGTACCTCCCCGGACTATATAAGCAGCCCCAAAGCGCCCCCAAGAGACATCATCTCCTCATTAGCTATCGGCGAGAGAAAAAATCTAGGGTTTCATATTAGAAGAAGAGAGGTCCCTCTAGTTGTCTAGTTCATCTAGTTCTAGTTCTAGTTCTAGTTCTTCTAGTTCATCTAGTTGTAAGATCAAGAAGGCGAGGAAAATTTGGAGATCCGGACACAATCGGATCTTTCATCATCATTGTACCTGGCTGCAACAAGTTAGGTCTTCGGCAATCTCGGGTTCTTCATTTATTATTTCTATTTATTCTATTTAATTACTTTCGAGTTCTTACTTTACTATATTTCTTTGGATCTCCGCTCGTATTGAGTGCTCTAGTTATCGATGCGTGGCTAGGTAGTAATCGATAGTGTAGGCGTGGTGTCTAAACTAGAGTTTACGAGGTTTCGCCCAATCCCGGTTAGTTGTGGTAGCCCGGGGGTGGCGACCCTGTCGGTCTTTGTAATCCACCACGTTCGGGTTTGGTGATTCGTAAACTTTTGGCGGCCTTCCCCGATCACCCTTTCGGTCTTTTTTCGAGGATCGGGACGGTACGTTGCTCCGGCGTAAGTAAAGTAGAGTGAGCCTTTGATCATATAGATCTCATTAGAATACTTAGAAAACTTAACCCTCTCTTTCCACATCATTACTATTATTATCTTAGGGCGTTCTAAACCTTTCTAGTACACTTCCGTTCCCGTGGAAAATCGATACTACGGAATACTCGGGTGAAAGCTACATCGGTATCCGATGCGGCTTGCGGATTTCTCTGTTAGCGTTAATTTATACCAACAAGCTCGGCGGCTGAGCTCGTGCTCGCCATCCTCTTGAGCTTCGGGGGAGTCCCGTATTTGGCGGGCCGTCATCTTGGGCAACATACGCTTCGATCTCGGCTGCGGCGTCGAGGCGTCTTGGGCGGCCAGCGACTACCTCATAACGACGGCGTGCTTTCGAAAAGATTAGGTCGGCGGTGATGACCCCGCCGGTCGGGGATCTTGAGCGAGGTAAGGTGTAGTTGGGGGCGGCCATGAATTTCGCATAGCACGGTAGCCCTGGGCGCGTGGTAGGCGTTCACGAAGGGGAGCACCCGAGCGTGAGGACCTCCTTGTGAAAGTTGTCGAGGGTGCGAAGGTGGCGGGGAGAGTCGATCCGCCGGCGGGATCATCGCTTCCTCGGCACCGCGCCATGGATGCGATCTGCGTGAAGGGCGGTCGCGCCTTGGGGATGCCAAGGAGCTTGGAGTGCGTGGATGTAGAGGAGGTTGAGGCGGCTGCCTCAGTCCATCAACACCTTACCAAAGGCGCTTGGTGCCCGATGATGGGGTCGGCGATGGCCGGGTACCTCCACAGGGTATGGGGATGTGCGCGTGGGTGATCCGCCTATGTCGAAGGTGATCGCCCGAGCTCGACCACTGAGGTAAGCGGGCGTCGCGGCTCGGTGAAGAAGGACCTCACGGCGGGTGAGCTTCGGCGGCGTCACGGACTGCGTGGCGGGGAGCCCCTCCGAAGAGCGGCGTTGGCGCGCAGCGTCACCGATGTAGGCGTCACCTTCGAACTCTTCGAGGGCGCGCCTTGGCGGCGCTTCTCGTCATCATCGCTTATGCCTCACCCGCGGCGTGCCCATCACGTGCTTCTTCATTAGGCGGCGATCCTTCATCTTATGTTTGGCGGGGCCCTCATGGATTGCGGACCGCGAGCCTCGAGCATCTTGTCGAAGTGCTCGCCGGGGACGAAGTTCACGCGCCCGCCTTAGGGGCGGCCTTTGCGCTTGTCCGCCCGCGACAGCGAACTTCGTCATGCGTACGTCGTCGCGAGGGCGCTTGTTCTTCTTGTTCTTCTTCTTGCGTGCGCGGGCGGATCCCTCCGTGTCCCCGTCAGTCAGCCCCTGGACCTGCCCTTGCGGTGGCGAGCGGAGGCAGCGTCCCTCTCCCTCAGCGTGTCGAGTGGCGAGGTCGAGAGCTCCTTCATGGTCTTGAGGCTTCTTGGCCCAGCGAGCTGCGTGGATCGAGGGTCTCGCGCGGTGATGCCCGAGCGTGAAAGGCGTGTGATGACTTGAGTCGGAGGCCTCGAGAGAGGTTGTTGCAAAAGCTTGGAGCGCTGATGTAATCGCGTAGGCCTTCCCCCTTCTTACGCTTGCACCCCGCGAGTCCCACGTCGTGCTTTCGGCACGAGTATGCGTGCCACGGAAGTTGCCCGAGCGAAGGCGTCGCGCGAGGTCCTCCCGGTCGCGGATGGTGCCCTCCGGTAGGTGCTCGAGCGAGGAGCAGCGCCCAGAATACGCAAGATAAAGTGGGAGGTTGCGGATGATGATGTAGTCGGTAGCTGTCGGCTCGCCGCTGGCGGCCGGCGGTAATCCTCGAGCCATGTGAAATTCGGTCTCCCAGTTATGCTACGCACGGTCGGGCTCGGAGGCGAGAGGAAGCGAGGGGCGTCGTGGCGCAGCGTGGCGAAACGCTTCGGCCTTCTCGGCTCGACCTCGGTGGCGACGATCCCCTTTTGGGCGGCGACTCAGGATGGCATATGGCGTCGGGCTGCGGCTGTCTTCTTATTTGTCGTGGCGGCGGCGCGGGTTCTTTGCAAGTGCGAGGGGCGGTCATCACGGCGGTCGTCGTGGTGGCGTTTGCTATCGTCTCGGGGATGTTCTTGTCGGCCCGGCTTCCGCTTTGCGCCGGGCGTTGATGGTGTCCCTGGCGTCGCGGTTCTCGCCGACCCGTCGTAGCGTGGACCTCGGGATGAGAGGAGGCCTTCGTGCTCCTCCACGGTAGGCGGCGGTGAACGCTGAGCTCGCCGCTTCTTTGGACGCTGCCTCCGCGGGACCTCTTGGCGTATCGTGGGTTCTCCGTTCCTCGGGCTCCTCGGGGCCGAGAGCGGCGCGGGCGTGCGGTGGCCGCCCGGGTTACGAGCGCCCTCCGGACCGGCGGGGATTTGCTCGGGGCCCTCATCGCGGTTGATGCGGTCAAGCACTTCCACGAGCTCGGGCTCGTGCTCGGCGGCTGCTTTTCCCTCTGTTCGCGGCGAGGCGTGCTCTTGTGCTGGCGTGCTGTGCGTTCAGGCTCCTCGAGCTCGTCGGCCGAGCTTTGACCGCGATGCGGCCGTGACTCCCGCTGTCGGGCTGCGGAGTCTGCGGGAGTGTGTGCTCGGGACCGAGTCGCTCGAGGGGTGCTCGTCTACGCACCCTCGGGGGTGTAGCACATGTAGCAGCTAGTGGGATGGATCGGCGTCCATCGGGGCTCATCTTGTCGGTGAGCTCGAGCTCGGAATGCCGGTCTGCGGAGGCTCGTCGCCCCGAAGTGGGGTAGCCCCAGCTGTCGCGTCGAGGTACATCTGGCGTAGGCCGCCCGAGGAACTCATCGGCCCCAGCCAGCGACCTCTCCCGCGAGCTACGGGGACGGCGTTGGCGATGGAGAAAATCACATCCACGAACAAAGCACGGGTGGGCTCGCGCCCTAGGATGTTGGGGAGGAGGTCCTTGATGAGGGCGAAGAAGCGGTTACGCCGCCATGCGGATGAGGACTCGCGGGCGGAAGTGGAGATTTCGGCCGCGCTTTACCCGGCCGCAGTCGGCGGCGCTGCGAAAGCGGCAGGAGGCGTCCTCGTGCGCGCTCGGGCGGGTGAAGCGGCTCCGACGAGGGAGCTGCTCGGCAGCGGTGCGGTGAAGTCGATGGTCGAGCGCGGCCGCGGGTGCTCAGGAGATCGGTTAAAGCGGAAGAAGCCATCCGAGTGAAGATGCGTCACACTAGCGGCGCCCCTACGGCGGCGCCAAGCTGTCGTGAGTCTAATACCACCGTCACGGTAATGTGCGGCTGTGCGTGCTCAGATGGCCTAGCTACGGAGACAATGACAAAGTAGTATCTTTGGTTGAGTCATCGCGCACCCCTAGTCCGGTGGTGATCACTATCGAGCTCAAATGCTCATCTTAGGGGCTAGTACAAGCCGGGCGAGAGGAGAGGCGGACTCGGTCTTTGTGATTGAGGGGCGAGTGCCAATATCGGGGTGGATGTGTGCGTGGATGCTATGAATTTGGGGCTTGGGTCGCGCCCAACCCGGAGGCCCCTACCTCCCCCCTTTTATAGTCGCAAGGGTAGGAGACATGAGCTCCTCTCGGGTTGAGGACTTGGAAGAAGCGAAAATACATGTACAGGGTGGAAGATGCGGGCGCGGGCTGTTGCAAAGCTCTCAACGCCTTGGCGAGAGCTCGTTAGAACTCTGGAGCATCCGGAACATCGGAATTAGTCGTCGTCGTACCACGGGATTCGCGGTTTTGGGCGGTGGTCAACCCCGTCGCCATGTCTCAATCGTAGTTGGAATCGTCTTCTCGATGCGGGCGCACCCATGCAGCGGATGGGGGATGTCGTCGTACGTACCCGATCGGTACTTTAGAGTAGTTGTTGGAGTTGACCCGGGGGTATAGCGAGGTGATTGAATGATTGCCCCTTTTGCCGCTGGCAGCCCAGCGTGGCTTCGGTGCCGTCGGTGGAGTTGACCCAGCTGTCGGGGGGTGGTTGGCCAACTCCCGTGCCGCCCGAGGCTTCCTCGTGGCGGATGAGCTCTTCAACGGACAGCGATTGTAGAGCTTGTCGCGCGGGGCCGGCGAGGCGGAAGAGGTCTCAGGATGGTCGGAGTGCGATGGGGGCCGGAGGCTACGTCGGGACGGGAGAGCTCAAGCGAGAGCGGAAAGGGATCTTGTCACGGGCTCGTGTACGGGAGCTCGGCGAGGGAAAATTGCCCTTGCTTGGAGGTGCGTGCGTGGTGAGACTTCGTGCGCCCGATTGGGACGCCTCGCCTTGTTACGTTTTCGTGTAGTCGAGGTTAGGGGTCGCTTTGGTTCGTTGGCTGCGAGTCGAGTGCTTGTTTATGGGTGTCCCAAATATCGATCCCCCACCGCGCCTTTGTCTTGCCTAGGATGGGCCTCAGAGAGGGCTTCACTCATCTGGCCGGTGGATAGTGTCTCATCTTCTCGCCAAGCGGCGGCTTGATTTGTGGGATCTAATGCTATGTGACATTGAGGGAGATCATTTATGGGAGTTTTTGCGACCACGGGCGTATGCCCTATGCTCCACTGGCTCACTTTTACGATCTTCATGGGTTGTACTCCTCATCGAGCAAGCTATGTAGAGCATAGGCGGACTCCCATGAGTTTCCTCGGTATGATGCATCTCGAGGTTACAGCGCCCAATGCTACTTTTACCACTCCTATTGAGTTTCGGACCGCCCGTAGCCAGAGACTTTGGTGGCGAGGATGAGACTATCGGGCGGCTTGCGTGGGGAGAAGGAGAGAGGCTGCGCTAGAGGCACATGACATAGGAGCACCAGATCTTGAGTTTGACTCCAGCGGCAACTCCGGCGAGGACTTCCTTCCTGCGCCTTGTCGGCCTGCGGCCCAGCGAGGCCCGGTAGCGGCAGTCTTGCTATCTTGATACTTGAGAGGATGGATGGTTACGAGCAGACAACTTCGAACTTTGCGTGGTGCAGGCTCATCGGGACAAGTTCTAGAGACAGCATTTGGAAATCACGAGGCAACAACTTGTGATGGAGCAGCGGTACATGCAGTTGATCACTCATCTGAGTCGCGGCATCTTGGCGTTCCCACTGCCACCCTCGATTCTTCTTCCGACTCCGGCACCTCGAATCAGGCACTAGGACCTCAAAGCGGTCGCTACCTCGAGACACCCGGCAGGGGCCTTCATAGCTTGCACGCGCACCGCCTACTCGTGGCGGCTCGATCCGAGGGACACGGCTATGACTTCTCGCCCGATCACCACGTATGCGGTGCTCACCCGGGCTGAGAATCGGGATTTCACGCTCGATCACGGTGAGATCACGGGCTCACAGAGTCCGGCGACCACTGCAGCTGGTCCTTCCACTTCAGCTACACTAGTTCAACAGCTTCAGTTATAGGCTCACATAGCACCGGTGAGGCACGGGACCCGCTTTCGTCGTCGGTTGCTTCCGACTCCATTACTCCCACTCCGGCTGTGACGGAGTCTTAGATGGCACCCACGACAGTTTCTCTCAGCCGTGCTTCTCCTTCCAAAGCCTCGAGGGTCGGACAAGCTGCCGCTTCGGCTACGAGGCAGTTCCTCCACTTCCGGCTACCCAGAGCGGGCGAGACCGCTTCTCATCTGACCCCATAGTCGAGGGGGCCCTTCAGCTCCTAGTGGTCGGCCCGTGCAGGAATCACGACACCAGTCCAGATGATGCCGATCGGTACCTTGTGACTCCTCACCCTATGGTGTCCGTCTCGTCTGCTCCCCTCCTCCCTTGACCCTTAGTTTTTGGTCCTTGATGCCAAAGGGGAGTTGAAGAGATTTGAGAATCAAGATTAAGGACTTCATTAGTGATTTGAGAGTAGCAAGTGTGCATCCACTCTTCTCATTAGGCTTGTCTTGGTCAAGTGAGAGTTAGGGCTTGTTAGTCTTGGTGATCGCCATCACCTAGAGCGGCTTGGTAGCGATTCGATGCTTGAAGATCATCGGGGCGATTGTGGATGACTTAAGCAAGCATGTGGCGGTTGTGGATGATTCACCGCGATGGAGTGTCGAAGAATCAGCCGTAGAGCACTTAGTTCTTGCGAGGACTAAGGGGGAGCAATGCTCTTCGCGAGAGTGCTCCAACGAGGACTAGTGGGGAGTGGCGACTCAAGCGATACCTTGGTAAAACATCGCGGCGTCCTTCTCCTCTCTTTTACTTTTGAGCATTTACATTCCATGAATTCATTTCATGTCTTTACATTCCTAAATTTCCATGCTAGTAGGATTGGAACCTAGGATGCAAAACTTTTGTCTGATTGGACAATAGAAACACTTAGAAGCACAAGTGGGTGAATATGGGCTAGTAGGTTTATTATTTGCAAGAAAATTTTTGATTAGCCCAATTCACCCCCCCTCTTGGGCATCTTGATCCCTCGATTGGCATGGGGCGGTTGATTGTATTTGGTTGTGAGCAGGATGTTTACAACACTTTCGAGGGTTTATATTTATACCACGAGACACAATCGCGAGTCCCTAAAAGATTACGATTACAAAGGATAATTCCCTAAAACAAGATAACTTTAGCTCTCTAGGTCTTCTCGAGGTCCTTGTTGCCCTCGTCATCGTGAAATCTTCTTTTAGTAGGCAACTCATCCAATTCCTCTGTTTCTGAATCTCTTCTAGAAGTTACCCGGCGCACCATACTTGTCGAATCTTTAGTAAATGGCCGATCGGCGGCGCTGCTTAGAATCTTTGTGCACTTGCCAAATGCCCTTCTTTGCGAATAACTCTCTATTATTAGCATGTAGCCTTTGGCCCACCTATCATCCTCGGGCTTACCAAAATCCAGTGTTAACACATGTATATGTTAAGCAACATTAAGTTTATAGTTTGTTATACTATATATATGTCGGTCAATTTGAAGACCATTATTTCTTTGCTTTGTAAGTTATTTTGTCCACATTTATCATATAATTGTTTTCTGATAGTCTGGAATAGTCAAGTGTGTGAAAAGCTTAGCCGGCGGTCCATCGAATTCCATCTTGATTTGCGTTGATGGTGAACAGCCATGGCTAACTCACTATTTATGCATGCCCTCGATCATGGCGCTCTCTAATACCTTCTAGTACTACAATCGAGGCACACTCAAAAACGATCAATAACAACCATGGTGACGCCTCGGGCTTAGGATTGAACAAGTGGACATGGGAAGAGTTCAAGGCGGCGACCGACCACGAGGATGTCGGAAGAAGGTGGATGATGTCGGCGATGACATCGTCGGCGGTGGTGACAACGTTGAGGACAACATAAGCCCCTAGGTAGGACCCATGGCGGTTTTTGGGCAGCCAGGCTAGGCGGTGGTCAATTGTCCAAACCATCGTATGCAAGAGATAGTTGAGGCTAAGTTCACCCTAGGCGTCTCAAGCATGCCTTGACAAGCTCAAGATTTCTTTGTGAGAGGGCCACGGTCTTTTGGGAGGGTTTCGCACTTTTTGGAAGACAAGGCTAATCACTGCATACGAAAGTTGCGGGTGTTGGCGATATCCTCGGCAAGAGTTATCGGCCAAGAAGGGCGATCTTGGGGTGTCACAACTTTGTTTCGGTCAGCGAGAGGAAGAGGAGAGCGTGGCGTGGCGTAGATGCCCGATATCATATTTATATGAGGGTTTACAATTGCTAACGGGCGAGGCCCATTAGTCTTTTCTAACTCACTTTAATTTAACTAAATAAATTTACTAGTAAAGCTAGATAATAATTAAATATTCAGCCACTCCCGCTTATTTGGCGACTCGGCTTGGTGAGTATGACATCTCTCCCGCACGGAGATTCGGCTCATCCTCGGTGGATTACGGATATATTTTATTGAATAATTCAGCATCCTCCCATGAAGCATATGCGGTTGTCTGTTCTTCCATTTGATGAGCTTTGAAGGTGACCTGTAGGACTCTCGATTTAAAGCATGATTTCGAGGTTCGAGGCGGGTGTACCATCATGAATCCTTGGCAATTACAGGATATCGGTAGATATCTCCCTCGATTATTAGTTTTAAGCATCTTCGACATGAAATGCGTTGTGGATCAATGGCGGGTTCTAGAGGGTAGATTCAACTCATATATGCTTGGAGTAATAATCTTAGCGTCTTGAAGGGTCCAAAATATTTGGGAGAGAGCTTGCCTTTGTGTAATGTCGCGAGATATAGTTTATCGCGGTCGGGATAAAAGTTTGAGCGGACATAATCACCCACTTTAAAGCCATCGATTACGTATGTTTTAGCATCAAAGTATTTGCGGTAATAATCTTGAGACAATTGCAAATGAACCTTTAATGCGATTGAGAAAAGCATCATGTTGAGATAATAAGTCATCAAGCTAGCGGTAATGTTGTCTCACCCGGATTATAGCCGCGGATTGTAGGAGGGCGCGTCCATATACCGGTTTAAGCGGTGTTGTTTTTTTGGTAGATGCATGGTATGAAGTATTATAACAATATTCCGCCCAAGGTAACCATCTTACCCGGACCTTTGGTTTGTCACCGAGTCCAGCGGGTGCGGATACATTGTAATAACTTTGTTGACTACCTCGGCGTCGTCCATGCAGCGAGGATGATAAGGCGGCGTTGGTGATAAAATAATGTTGGAATGATACGAAAAAAGCTCTTGCCAAAATTGACTCATGAAAATCACATCTCGATCGCTAACAATGGACCTTGGTAAACCATGTAATCTAACAATCTACGAGAAAAACTTCTGAGCTCACGGATTTCTTTGTGTAATGCAGGTGAGATAGGGGTATGAAAGTGGGCATACTTGGATAGGCGATCAACAAGCTGTTAAAATTACGATTTGGTGCTAACTTTTGGGAGAGCTTCAATGAAATCCATTGAAATATCCTCGGTCTGATGCAGGCGGTAAAGGTTGAAGAAGTCGGCTAGATGAAGATGTTCATTTTTTGTTGTGTTGGCATACTAAGCAATCATTCACAAAATTGCGACAATCGTTTATCATTTTTAACAAAGAAAGTCGCGGAATCGATGCAATGTTTTAAATTCCCTCATGAGCTGAATCATGAATTGCATGGAGAATGGTCGGCGATGTTTGGATGATTTGGAAAGGCATACCTTTTTGTTGAACAAAAATTAATCCATTACGAACTTCCCATCTTTGAATCCTTCACAGTTAATTATAGAATCGGTAAAACTTATGGCTTCCTCGCAGATACAATTTCCTCCGTAACTTGTCAAATAAACCCAATTGAATTTCTGAAATAGCCATTATAGAAGCTTCATTTGTGTTACGGTGAGATAATGCATCCCGACCACCACATTGGATTTACGGTTTTGTATTCGCAGGTTGAAATCATAACCAAGCAATTTGCTAACCCATTGATGTTGAGGAATTGTAGATAAGGCGTTGATCGAATGTATTTAAATTTGTAATAATCGAGGCCAGAGTATAATAAAGGGCGGCCCCAAAGATCACCGGTCGCGAATGTTTGATTCTTTTGTTACTAGCCCTATGAGTTCTCTTTCATAAGCGACCAACTTTTTGTACTTATCGGGCAAGCGTTTGCTAAAGTAAGCTATTGGACATTGCCACGGTGTAGAAACGGCACCCATACACATACGGGCGCATCACACTTTCGCGACGAATAATTTATTGAAGTCACGGAAATTTTGAAGGACGGTCTTGATGACAATGTCCTCTTAAGATGCTCAAAAGTTATTTGTAGCTAAGGTGTCAACATAATGAATCCTTTTGAAGAAAATGTCATCCAAGGTCGTGCAATTGTACCATAATCCATGATAAATTTTCTATAGTAACACCCAAGTCCCAAAAACCTCGCGATTTTTGCGAGGAGAGTTGTAGGTATTATTAGCGATCCTTTGCCTCAATTTTCTCGGGATCAACAACTACTCCGACATCCGAAATAATATGTCCCAAATACCCCAATTGTGATTGACCAAAAGAGACATTTAGATTTCTTTAAGAAGATGTTGTGAGATGCTAGTACCTTGAAGATCTCTTCCCATATAGGAGATGCTCGAGACCGAGGATTTCTTTGAAAATCGAGAGGGGATATCATCAAAGAAAGCGAGAACAAACTTTGGAGGAATGGTCCCAAAATATCATTCATCAAGGCTTGGAAGGTTGAAGGTGCATTGCATAAACCAAATGGCATGACCAAAAACTCAAAGTGTCCATGATGTGTTACGAAATTTTGTCTTTTAGATATCACGGTGATAGCACGAGCCTTGAATCAATTTGGTGAAGAATTTGACACCTTCTTGGTGAAGCATTTGAGCATTGTCATTCAGTTTATTCTTTTTGTATCTAAGGGTAGCGATAAGATTCGAGCAGCCGGTGAAATTTGAGTGGGATCCTTGAGATGGTCGAGTCATAACGCCGCTGAGTGTGGGAGTCGAAGGCTCTTTAAAAATTTGTTGGAATTTGCATAGCGAGAGGATCCATTGGCACATCGGAAGAAAGTATATGAATACACGGTGGAGGATGTTTCTTTAGAGAGGCTGGTACCCATGTGATGGGGTTGTCCTTTGTGAGAATTTCATAATGAGTTTATTAAAATCCCAAACAATATTTCCTAGAAGCTTCGGCCAATCCACACCCAAAAACAACATCATAGCCTCTCAATTTAATGCTAAAGAAATCTGCTTTGAAATTTTCATTAGCAATAGAAAATTCAATATCATAAAAATTTACCTTCAGACATTTGTTATATATTTGTCCATTAACAGCTGACGACTCGAGGAGGGCGATGTGAGGTAGAACTTAGTAGGTCCGGTTTCTTTGAGTTACGCCTTAGCGTGATGTTGTATAGAGGCGTCTAGCTAGTGCTATAGCGGTCTCTATATTAGGTGGTTAGTGCGATTGGGCGTCTATCACGAATCAGAGGTGCTAACTTGCGATATATAGCATGACTTTGTTTGGGGAGAGGTGTTGTACCTTGTTCGGCGTTCTTTGTGAATTTATTTGTATAAGCTGTCCAAATCTCCCAATTGGCGGGGAGTTTGTCGGTCGCCAAGATGATTACGTAGTGAAGTCCCAAACGCAATGGTAAACTGCGAAAATTACGGCCAATTTGGTGATCCACTTCATTTTTCAGCCGAATAAACCAAGATAATCGTTCCCTTGAAGATGGATGGAGGCAAGGCTGCATCTGGTCATTATTTTTAATTCCTTGGTGAAAAATTTATCGCACTTATCGACCAATGAGAAGGGTCACCTTTACCGCCATTACTCCAGGAAAAAATAATTTGACATTATTCTTTGAATTCCGATGCAGGATTTTTACGGGGAAAATTTAGGGGGAGTTTACGTGAGTGTTTATGCGTAGGGGAATTTCTTTGAAATTCTGGATGAAAATCTGAAGCGATCGATGGTTGTAGAATTGATGGGTCGGGAGGCGCGGCGGATGGGGGCTCATCGATTGTCCTGGGAGACTAAAAAACGCTTGGAGGCGGAGCGTACTTAGCTGATGATGGGGCGATTTTGCCTCCATGGGCGTGATGTAGGTTAGCCGATGGCGGCATTTGGCGTCCTCCATGAACTTCTTGCTCGGTCGAGAGGCCATTGGATCGTCCCGGTCTCCGGATACCAATACATCGCGACCCGTTTCAGTCAGCGAGAGGAAGAGGGGCGTAACGACATATAGATGACGGCCCGGCGGCGGCCATTGGCGGCGGTGCGCGGGCTAGCCAGCCGTAGCGATAAGCGCGGCGGCGGCGCGCGAGTGGCGAAGCCTTGAGAAGCGGTCGGGCGGCGGCCTGAGTGGAAACTAAATAGGTAGGGTAAAACCTAATTTTTTCTTGATTGATTGTCTCACGATAGTTGCCCCCATATTTATATGAGGGTTTACAATTTGCTAGCAGGGTCAGGCCTATTAGTCTTTTTCTAACTCACTTTAATTTAACTTAATAAATTTACTAATAAAGCTAGATAATAATTAAATATTCGACCACTCCAGCTTATTTGAGGCGACTTTGTGGCGGAGGTATGCCGGGGAGGACTCAACTAGGGCGTGGAGTCCTTTTTTTATGAATAATAAATATATTTTGTTTGTATATATATTTTTTATATTTTATTTATATTATAAAAATATATGAAATATTATATATATATTTTGTATATTAATATTGTGTGTTGCTCCTACATCCCCAACTGTGTTTTTGATTCAGTTCCGGCAATTCTTATAATTAAATTAAATATATGTGCAACAACGTTTGGTATTTAATATCTATGGTAGTTAAAATAAATATCATTTAAAGTTGATTTGGAATCTAAACTTGAGCACTGTTCAACGAAAAAATGGCAAAAGGCGAACCATTATAACTACTCGGTGGGGCATGTACCTACCAGCGTCACATTTTATTGATCACGTTAAGCAATACTTTCAAATAGCAGCGACACACATTGACGAGCACATCTATACATTAACACAGGTCTATAACAGTCCTGGACATGTACATACACCTGTTAATATAAATAATCTCTAACTAAGCGTATGACTGTAATGCATGTGACGGTATAGGCACGCGATATACACTGCCGCGTCTATTCTTGGCACATGTCTACAGTACTTTCAAATAAGCGCAGAGGTCTGTCGACTCTACGCAACTCTGTAACAATCGACAAGTACACAAAAAACTTCGTCTATAACAAAACACGTATTTGTAATATTTGTAACAGTTCGGTCGCGTTTACTTCTTAAGGCTCTGTATATTAACACGTGCTTGCAACTACTTTTCAAATAACACAAAGCGTCTAGAGCTACACGCGTCACCGTGAACTAATACGTGTCTATAATACGCGTAACAACACAGAGTGTTCGTGTTGGGTCTGTACACAAACACACACGTGAAATATGCCTGATATTCACAAACACGACTTTGCTAAAAGAGCGCTTTGTGACAAAACACGTGTCTAAAAGATAGGATGAAACTTACGTACGGTTTTTTTTCTAAAAGCGTCTATATGGACCGCAGCGTCTATATTCGTCTAGGTGCGCCTGTAACACCCGAAAAATTTGCATGATTTTAGAATAGGCAAAATTGATTTTATTATGCAATTTTTGTGATGCATTGAATGTAGAAAAATAAATATTTATGAAAATAAAATCTAATATAAGGCTAGATTCATGGCTGATGCATTCATGCTTGTGCAAATCTTATTTTGTGGTGCTGGATTTGTTTGCAGCCGAATATTTCAAAATTCATTTCAAATGTTTTTGAAAAAATCTGTTTTTATGAAAAGAAAATGCATTATATTTTTCTTTCTCCTATTCTTTTGGGCTGGCCGAAGGCCTTTTGAAGGAGACGAAGCTTGTGGCGACAGAGGGGGTGAATGGGAGCCTCGATTTTCTTTTGATTTTGGATCATCGGCTCAGCAGCCCTCAAAAGCAAACTCACACAAGGTTCGAATAACCACCGCGTCTTGGTAGCAGGTGTAGCAGGCAAAGGCACCGGGTGTCCACGACCCAAATGATTGGGTGGATGTTCCCTAGGAGCAACGACGGGACACCTCAAAAGATCACACCACGTCGTGGAGCACAAGATCGAACTAGGAGGAGAAAAATGAGTCACTAACTTCTATATGAAAGTGAGTTCTCAAATCTAAAATACCAGCGTCAACTTCGTGGCGAAGTATCTAGATAAATTCCACAGATCGATAGAAAATTAAATACATAAAAATGGGATTCGCGATTAGGATCGCGAGAGAATGATGGATTGCATGGCACTTTCGAAGGTGCACGGCCTACCAATCAGCAACAGCAGGTCACACCTGCAGCCAGATACCGAAGAGTCAACCTGAATTCACAAGCAGAACAGAGCAAAGAGAAATTCACTGTCGTGCCGCACTTCGATGCTGAAGAACACAAAACCAAGGCTAAAAGCTGCTGCCTGTCGCTCGGTGAAAACACGAAGCCAAAAATACAACGAGCAGGAACAATTGCAAACTGTAACTAGTAGACTAGCACAACAGCCAGAAGAACACCTCAAAGCTCTCACGATTAGGAAAATAATTGATTGGTGCAGGAAATTTCCGGCTACTAGCTAAACAAATGAGATCAAAAAATAAATGCACCAATCATTAGCTCATGATTGCTAAGTACTAGATCGGGGTTACAGGAAGGAAATTAGTAGGTAGACTTGCTTTACCTTGGCGAGTGCTGAAGCTGTTACCTGTTCTTGCTGGAATCCGCACGGCAGCACCCAGGAACTGAGGATGCGGAGATCTGCTCAAGCGAAATTCACAAAAACAAGATCGATGCTTTCCTGGGACCTGCGGTGAAACTATCAAAGATAGCTGCTGAAACAGCTAGACAGAGGAGCTGCACACAAACTGCAGACTGATGAACAGACGCTCAACTGAAAAGAAGGGGAAATCACGGGGCAGCTGGACTGCACTCGCGCTGAATTCATGCTCGGCCTGGATTGGGGGGCGCTATAGCGCTGCAGCGATGCTACTTGTTCCCCTGCGCAGATCTCGAGAACGAACTCGAACAAAGAATAGAACCTGACGAACCGAAAATAGCCAGGCACCAAATCGATCGGAACTCAGCCAAATCAGAAGAACTCGAGCCCAAAATCTGGTCAGACAAAATTTGCATAGCCACAACCTATTCCCAAGAAATTATTGCCTGAAATAAACTCGAACTCGGGAATACCAGTCTTGTAGAACGAAAATAGCAACAAAAAAACTTCGAGAGAAAATAAATCGGGGGCCGTGACAGCGAAGCCCGATCCCAAAGCCACCATGCCTGCGACTTGGTTGTTGGTCAGCCCTTCCCACTCAAATTCGATACAAATACGATTTGGCTTTCTCACGGTATTTATTTGGGCTATGGCTAGAAAATCACGAAAATGAGAAGCGAGGGGAGGGGCACATCATCCTCTACGTATATAGTCTGAAACCCTCTTTCCCAAACTACCCACTAGATACATGTAGAGTCGATCTTTTTAACCCTAGGGCTATTTTGAGTGGAGCTTCACCGGAGGTAATTATCAATCCGGCGACGCGCGGCCCCTCACTGCTTGGCCTTGCTCGCGCAATCTCCCCGGATGCGCCGCGGCGTCGATCCTTGAGTCCGCGAGCGTCACGGGTTTTCAGGGCCCAAACCCGTAAAACCGGATTTCGATGGTTTGGTGAAGGCCCCAGCCCACGAAACGCTTCGCACGATGGTTTTGAGGACAAACCACCAAACCTCACCAACGATGTCATCGCCGTCTTGACCGCCCGAGTCAGCAAGTCATCCGAGCTCAGCGCTTTCTGCACCGCGCTTCGCCCGTCTTGACCCGGTCGACACGGTCACTACCGATCCTCTTGCATTCATCGATGTCCCCGGATCGTCGACCACCATGGCTAGCCACTCGACGATCCGGTCCCTCGGTCAAGCCTCCGTCCGTCCTTCACCTCTGCTTAGCGGTCGTCGGCGTCTGCGTCCCTCGCCAGCCTTCGCTTTCGCCGTCATTCTGTCCATTTCGCTGCAACGAACGAGAATCGAAGAATCCTTGACGCCTGCGTGTGCGGTGAGCATGCTTGAGCATAAAGAATACGCAAATAAATTAAAATAT
>JADLZK010004774.1:0-153138 GCA_015847255.1 Hyparrhenia diplandra
ATAAGGTACCCTTAATCTAAAGCAAAATATCACAAATAACTGCATCTATGGAGCTTGTGAACAATTATCAAGATTTCACAATAAAAGCGCATTGAGGCTAATGTAATTGTATTTCACAGTTTCAAAGCACCTATAGTACTCACTATTGTCTAATATAGCTTGAATAGTGGTTAGATGTAAACATCTTCATTGACGTTGATAATTATTTCCCCAAATTATGCAATTGGGATACCATGTTGCTAAAGCGATTTGAGTGTTAAATCTGTCTCACCCAACTAACTGTGCACTGAATTGCATACTTTGTACCAGAAAAATAGATCTGTATGGTTCTAGAATGATTAACGTGTCCATTAAATGCTTAGATCGATGGCATGGATGTAGATCAGAGAGTAGAATGGATGAGAGAAAATTCAAAAGAAACATACGATGAAGCTATACAATGTATGAGAACAAACTACTATGGTGCCAAGATTGTCACAGAGGCACTACTTCCTCTTCTTCAGCTATCCTCCTCTGGAAGAATTGTCAATGTTTAGATCAGGCTTTGGACAACTGAGAGTAAGTTCTTTAAATCTCATTGTAATTAGTCAGAAAGTAAATGATTATCACATATCATCTATAGCATATTGTTTGCCAGAATACTTTTGCAGTAGCATGGTTGATTGTACCTCCTATGTAGTCTTATTTAATTTTTGGAAGATGACTGTAGCTTTTTGGGGAAAACGTTATTCTTGTTTACATCTACATTCCACATTCTTTTGGTCTTACTTGCTTCCCCATTGTAGCCACTGAGCTGTGTTTGATGTTCTTTTTTTGTGAAATGGTGATAAAAAATATTAATAGATATTGCCTTATTGAGTCTGCTCATTTTCAAATGTCACCAAATATCATTTTCTATATGGTTTGTATGCAATGAAAATGATCACTTAGTTTCAGTCCACTTATCTTCTCTTGTTCTTGTGCACTTTTAGTTACTGAAAATTGTGCCATTCCTTCTTTTGAGCAGAACTTCAATAGTGAAGACCTTAAGAAGGAGTTTGATGACATTGACAATCTTACTGAAAATAGACTGGAGGAACTGTTGAATAAGTTCCTAGAGGATTTTAAGGCCAACTTAGTAGAGGCACATGGATGGCCAACAGGTGGATCTTCGGCCTATAAAGTTGCCAAGGCAGCACTTAATTCATATACTAGGATTCTTGCCAAGAAGTATCCCACACTGCGTATCAACTGTCTGACACCTGGTTATGTCAAGACCGATATTTGTATGCACATGGGGTATTGACAGTTGAAGAGGGTGCCCGCAACCCCGTGAAGGTTGCTCTCTTGCCTGACGATGGGCCAACAGGTGCTTATTTTGATCTGAATGGCGAGGCGTCCTTTGTGTGATGATATTTTCTCTTTTCGGCTTCAGAATAACAGAAAGAGCTATAAAATAGTTAGTGCCAATAAGTATTATAGTCCAACTTCTGTAAAACTATCACGATGAGCAAACCGTAGAGAGGTTAACACCTGGATTCCCGTCTGGTGTATAACATCTTGGTGATGACTATATATTTGCAATGGACCATGCTTGACAGGTTTGGTTGCACTAGGTAATGTAATGTTGGCAAACTGGTAAGGGAATGAAATTGGATTGTGGGGAATCGATGGTGGGATTCGTTTACAAAGATTTTGTTTGGGTGGACAAAGCTATGGTGTGTAATCGTTTAACGGCTGGAGGTGAGCGGCGTCTGTGTTGAACAGGCTTGTAAACATTACGTAATGTAAAGTGATGGTTAATGATTATACGGGGGAAAGGCGTTGAAGCCGTCCTTGAGAGGACATTACTTAATATGCTGGTGCGTCTTTATTTTGGGTCGTTGTCTCAGTGTCCTATATGGTACCCGTGTGAATATTGGCGTGTGGCGGCTACAAGCTACTTTTGGAGCATAATGCATTGTCCTTTTTGACTCTCTAGGGGTGAAGGTATGTTTACTTGGCCAGTTCTTACTTGTTGGCCTCTAGAAATTGGATTCGAATCAGGATGTTTTGCTTCAGAGTTATTGGATAGTCTAGCAAGTTGTTGGGTACTCACCAAACTTATATCATGCAAAGGAGCTTCTCCTATATACAAATGTCCAGCTTCACACAACATGAAAATTTAAATTGCTCCTCATCTGACCACTAGTGATTTCCTACAGAAGTGTAGAAACATTTGAATTCAGAATGTTCAGAGCTATGTCAGGCTTTCCTGCGTTCTATATTGGGAACATTACTTTCATGCTTTTGGTTATTTATTCTGAATGCTGGAGGCAGCTGACAGCTGCCTCCTTTTAGGCATTGATCGGTTTATTTATTTATTATATCTTTATATGCGATCTGATGATGCCACCTTGATTTGTTCCAAAAAAAAAAAAAAATACAGGCTTGTCCTGTAGTCTCTTTTAGACATGTTTTAGACATGCCCAATGTGAACCTGCAATCTGAAGTCGGACACTTATGGCTCCTCTGTCACAATATTAAAGAGGATAGAGTTGAGACCTACTACGCATACAGCACCAGCCACCAGGTTGACCAGACAAGCAGAGCTCGTGGTGCGCGCTCATGGAGGGAGCCATCTCTACTTTCCCAAGCACAAGGTATGCATTTCACTCTTAGACATCTACTAATGTCGCTACCATCTGATCTGGGTTACAGAGTCATCGTGGTTGCATGATTTGCTAGGATCGCTGTGGTCACCGGCGGAAACAAAGGTATCGGGCTAGAGGTGTGCCGGCAGCTGGCCGGCAACGGCATCACCCTAGTCTTAACAGCTAGGGACGAGACGAGGCGCGGCTGCCGTCGAGGAGCTCAGAGAGCTGGGCCTTTCTGATGTGATTTTCCACCAGCTAGACATCACAGATGCATCGAGCATTGCTAGGCTAGCCGATTTCTTGAGGAACCGTTTTGGGAGGCTGGACATCTTGGTAAGCGTTCTTTCCAAGTTTTGAAGGTTTGTTGTGGCAAGTATATATGGTGATGCTGCTTGATTGGTTGATGTTGATGAAGGTGCTCTGTTTGCACATACATAGATAAATAATGCTGCATTTGGTGGCGTCGAATATGACCGGGATCCTGCTGATGGGTCAGAAGAGGTGTGCTCTATCTAATCTTTAGCTAATCGGAACATTTTGCTTTCAGAACGTATACATGTTCTTTCTGAACATTTGCTCCTAGGCTAAACTGAATAACTTTGTTTGTTGATGTGTGTCATAGTTGAGTGGCATGGATAGGGATCAGAGGCTTGAATGGTTGTGGAGAAATACCCGAGAGACTTATGACTCTGCAAAGAAAGGCCTGCAGACAAATTATTACGGCACAAAGCATGTGATTGAAGTATTGTTGCCTCTACTGCAAGCCTCCTCTGATGGAAGAATTGTCAACGTCTCCTCCGACTTTGGACTGCTTAGGGTAACTTCTTTTGTTCACAGGCTGCTCCAAATGCCAACATACATCAGAGTTACAAACTCACATAGTACAAGACACGCTATAATTAGGAAACTTTTCTTTAAGTTTATCCAATCTCTGTCCCTAATTTTATAGAGAGAGGAGCTGAAATGGTAAAATAATTTCTTGCAACTGCAAATGCAGTATTTCAGAAACGAGGAGTTGAAACAAGAGCTGTACAACGTTGACAAGCTAACCGAGGAGAGGCTGGACGAGCTGCTGGACATGTTCCTGAAAGACTTTGAGGCTGGCGAGGTCGACACGCGCGGGTGGCCGGCAGCGTTCACGGCTTACAAGGTGGCCAAGGCAGCCATGAACGCGTACTCAAGCGATTCTGGCGGCGAAGCAACCGGCGCTGCGTGTCAACTGTGTGCATCCTGGCTATATCAAGACTGACATAACTTTACACTCAGGGCTCCTGACTCCTGAGGAAGGCGCGGCCAACGTAGTGAAGGTGGCGCTGTTGCCAGAAGGCGGGGTCACTGGCACCTTCTTCGAAGACGGCGAGGAGGCGTCGTTCATGTGATGTGATTTGGGGATCCGCATTCAGAATTCAGAAACGACGGAACTGGTGATGATGTGAATTATTTCTCAGCTGCAGTCTAAATTTTAAACTACTACCCATCTGCGGTTAAGAGAACAATGGATGAATCGCATATATAGGATTAATAGCGGGCTTATTAAAAATTTCAAAAAAAAAAAAAAACGGGCTTGTTAATACCCGTCTCCAGTTAGTTTGGACCTTTTAGTTTTCACGACTATTCAGGCGTTTCTTGGCATGAGAAATCAATTGCATTGCGTGGCGTCACGTTTGCTTCGGCGTGGCGTTTGGCGTCACTGCTTGCCTCAGATTATCCAACTTATCAGGATGATAACTTCCATGAAAAATGGAACATGGAGTTGTCTTCTAAAGCTTTCAAGGCAAATAGAAAGATCCCATTTTTTTGTCTTGTTGACTCATTTTGCAGACCAATTTAGTCCCAGCAGAAGGCTGAAGCAAAGGGGCATCCTAGCGGTAGGTGGAATAAAGATTCCTCAACCGAAGGAGCATTTCCAGATCTAGTAAAAGCTTGAGTGTAATGCTCTATGCCGCTTAGTTGTCTGTATGGTTTAGCAAACCGAGAATCGTCCAGAATTCTATATGCATGTCCATGAATCACCTGTGTCATTCAGAGTTAATTGTTAAGTCTTGCTGCAGCTGTTGCAACTGATCAAAAGCATGTTGTGAAAGTGGCAGGTGAAAACGATACAAAGTTAATTTTTAGAGACAAACTTTTTGCAGAGACCAGGCCACAACTGTAAAATGGTCTCTATTAGGGAGTGTTTAGTTGGTGAAATATTTTGGGTTGGGCTACTGTAGCACTTTTCGTTTGTATTTGATAATTATTGTCCTATCATATACTAACTAGGCTCAAAAGATTCGTCTCGTACTTTTCAGTTAAACTGTGCAATTTGTTTTTTTTGTTTACCTATATTTAATACCCCATGCATGCGATAAAAGATTCGATGCGGACTGCACTTTGAAGACTTTTCAGGATCACTTTTCACAACTGAACATGCCCTTAATGGATCCTTTCTAGAAGTGATGCTTAAAAAATATTCGCCTATGATGATTAAGGATGTGGTTGTCTCTTAGAATTCTTCTTTTTTAATAGTGCTAAAATATTTTCTTTTAAAAGAAAAATGACTTTGCTACGATATTCCAATTACCTCAAACAAATCACTGTCATTGATTTCTATTTTTTTTATAAAAATACATAAATAACTAAAAACCGTAAAAACAAGAAAAACCTAGGATTACAGACAGATGGCATCCCACGCCCAAATCTAAATTTGCAAGCGTTCGCTACAAAAACAAGAGAACAAAAGATAACCCCACCGTTTTTTCTTTTTTATTTTTTTTTTTTATTTTTTATGTTTAATTATAAAGCATATAGTATTTTTCAAGACATATCACTCCAACTCCTAATCACAATTTTGTGATATATTTTTGAAAAAAAAATTATAGACAAATTATGTTGACAACATTTTAAAAAAAAAAAAACTATAGACAAATTATGTTGACAACATTTTGTATACATGGGCCTTTGAACCCAACTTTTTTTTTTATTACGATACTATAGTAGTGGTATCCGATCCGCGGGGCCTGTCCTTTTTTTTCTCACTCGTTTTTCTCCTTTTATTTTTTTTTTTTCCTTTTTTATTTTTTTATTAAATTACCTATTTTTTTTCATCTATATACTCCCTCCGTTCACAATACTTTTGCAATTCTTTGACTCATATAAACTGTGTTTGACCTCTCGCCTTATTCAACTTTTTTTAATAAATATTACCACTTTTGTTATGACTTATTACATCACTAAAGATATTGTAATGACGTTTTTGTTTGTTTTATAATTTACATAAAAAATTTGAATAAGACGAGCAGCCAAAACACAGTTTTTATATGAAATCAAAAGTATTGTGGAACGGAGGAAGTACTAGGCTAAGAAGTTTATCCGAACAAATTATTATAAAAATGATGGATAATTTGTGTATAATATTTTGGTAAGACTTTGAATAACAAATAAGTTATGCTATTTGTAAAATATATAATGAACAAAAAGTTTTTTGCACTAGTAATGTAGAAAAGTTGTAACGATAAGTTGTTTCTAAAATTATGTAAAAAAAAACTATATTGAAAAAGTTGTGGTGATAAATTTTGCCAGATAAAATATATGCATAAAACATGTGAGTATAGCTTTGTAACTTTCTATAATAAAAAAGTTGAAATAGTTCTTTTTTGGCGGATTAGACAAATTCTTTCTTTTTTCAAAAAGAGAATATATTAATATCCCCGTATCTATATCAAACAATGCATATAACTATTTATTATTACAAGACAAGCGCCACAAGACTATAGATTTCAGCAACCTAGCTGCTTCAACAAGAGAAAGTGACACAAGACAAGAGTCCTCTAGTTGTCGGGTTAGAAAACCTACTTGTGCCGGGATCATGCGCCGTCAAACCACATAGGTCACTTGACAAACGCAAATCTGTAGACCACCGCCTCACACGTAGGCCTCCTCGCCAATTTCATGGGTGCCACATACGCCCATGCCAACTTTTTCCTTAAATTCAAAAATATATTTTTGGTGTCAAAATCTTGTTTAGATGACTGATAAACATATCTAAACATGCGATATATTCTCACCAGAAATATATTTGACATCATGTTTAGATATTAGGCAAAAATGCATGGTGTGTGGCATCATGTACTCCACGATTGATCTCCCACTGACATGAATCGATTGATTATCCGTTATCGGTCCCATGGTCCGACGCGACGCGACGCGCCTCTGTCCCGTCCGGTGTACCAGCGTTTTCGAAAATCGTACGTACACAGTGTTTTTCGCTGTGCGGAGACGTGAAGGAAGGATAGGAGCCGTCAATTCGAGATGTCTGCTGGTAGACAGGCTAGAAGACCACACAAGTCATGGCACGGATCTGCCCAGACGGAACAGATGCGTGTTCATTCCCTCTTCTTCTAGAACACCATATCTGACCGATCAGTTTTGGAGCAAGGCACGACCGATCAGTTTTGGAGCAAGACACAGCTCACATCTCTGCTGCCCGAGCTCGCAGCTAGTGCACGCTCATGGAAGACGATGCTATCTCCCGTCCTCGCAACACAAGGTACGTTCTTGCCATGTGAATTACCGTGCAGCTCCCGGCCTCCGCTCGAGCTTGCTCCTTGCCTTCACCCTCTCCCTTTCCAACGTTGCCGCTGCTAGAGGACTAAATTAATTCTTGCCATGTGATTTTTTTTTTTAGTTTGGTTTCCACTAAATTAATTCTATTGAGACAACACCTATTTTATCTAATAAAAAAAAAAATTATGATAAAAAAAAATTTACCATCCTTTCGAATAAACACATCCGGTCCTTACTTTTAAAGTGGTGGTTCACTCCAGATGAAGATCTGGTTCCAGATAAATCTAGAATAAACTTAGAGTAAGTCACTTAAAGTTTAAGGATGAATGTTCGTGGTATTCAATCTTTTTTGTGGTTGTGTGCTTTATTCAAGCAGAGGTCAAAGGATTTGTTTTACCTCTATGTAATGCTCTTCAACATTATTAAGATCTTCCTTTATCGAAAAGTTCATCTTTAGAGTTTAGTATACTTCTGTGGTTGGTGCTTTAGCAGAATTGCTGTGGTCACCGGTGCAAACAGAGGTATCGGCCTAGAGGTGTGCCGACAGCTGGCTGGCCATGGTGTCACCGTCGTTTTGACGGCAATGGACGAGGGATAGGCGCGGAAGCCCTCGAGAAGCTCACAGGGTTTACTCTCTCCAATATTCTTTTTCACCAGCTTGATATCACGGATGTTTCCAGCATTGCTCGATTAGCCTACTTCTTGAAGACAAGATTCGGCAAGTTAGATATCCTGGTGAGTCATCTTTCCGGTGTCTCAAAAGCTTGACTGGGCCGCCCTCGATCAGTAGTACTTCACTTGTATTTTAATTCTCAAAAAAAAAAATGTATTCACTTGTATTTGTAGGTAAATAATGCCGCGGTTGGTGGGGTCTTGTACTCTCCAGATCCTGTTGATGATCTAGAATCGAGAGAGGAAAAAGGTGAGGTTTATATTTCCTTTTTTTCTCATATAGTGATAGACACAAGGATATGCTAGTCCATCTACTAGTCCTACTTACAAATTTATTTAAATATACAATTGGAGCCATTACTAATCAAAATTGTTTATTTTTCCTCTTATTTGCTCAGATTCTAATACAATGCTCATGTCAGATTCTAATACAATGCTCATTTAGATACTTTTTCATTTGTATTGAGTTGTGATAAATTTTAGTGTACCCATTGTAATAATAACATATGTCTATTTATCTCGCTCTCATTTGTTCATATTCTAAAACATTATTGATAAATGTAGTACACAACACATGAGGAGTATCTATTGAACACATGTCAAACACAAATAGAAATATGATGCAAATTGAGAAAAAAATGAATGAGGACGGAACAATAAATAAAATAATTATACCTATATCAACAAAGAAAAAGAGAAATTACTTATATCGCCACATTCTAATCTTTTGTTCACTTGGGATGGACTTTAATTATCAATTACCTTATATACCTCCCCATTGCTATTAAGGTTTTCCCTTTGCATGTCACCCCTTCATATACTTGTACTCATATGTGTTCAGTTGAAACCTTGGATTAAGCCATGTATTTGACTGAATTCAATGTAGATGCTTATAGGGTCACACACATTTATGCATGCATACTTTTAGTTTTTTTTCTATATTAATAACGATAGAAGTGAGTAAAAACTTTGGTAAGATTTGAATTTTTGAAAAAGAAACTAATATATAAATTTAAATTAATTCGACTTCATATGAAATGTTGTGATTTTTTCAATTAAGTGTAAAATAAAAAGTGAAATAGGGAGATCATCCGACATGTGGGCTCCACTACCACGCAACAAAAAAATGCTGGAAAATAATTTTAAATGGTGAACAGGGTACTTTGTCTGGTTTCAAAAGTTAGAAAAGATACAATTCCTGTTATTAGAGTTTATTATGGATCAAAATCAAATAATGGATTGTAGTCTTTTCTCAAAATGGAACTTGTGAATAATTTAGATGAATACTAGGGTTACTTTGTGTTATTTTTCATAACGGCAGTGGTAGGTAATTTGGGTAAATATTATTTGGTTAGCTTGGACATTTTTGAAATAATGGTAGAGGCGTGTAAAGGTTAACTATTTTGAAAACCAAACAAATATAATGGTTGTTATTATTGGTGGTTACAATCAGCGCCAGCGGCCCGGGCGAAACTTAAATCCGGGGCCCTCTGTACACATTTATTATTGGTGGTTACAATCAGCGCTTGCCTTGAATAATTGGTTGGCTTGGACATTTTTCATAATGGCAAGGTTCATAATCAAAACTAAATCCATAATAATGTGTCATGAAGACCTTGTGGCAAGGTCTTCATGACACATTATTATGGATTTAGTTTTGCTTCTAAACCATCCACTTCCATCATTATATCCTAAAGGAACACTCTAAATATTTAGCATGCTTCCAAGTCATCCACATATATTATAAGTTTTAACCTAAAGTGATACTCTAGATTTGCATCTAAGTTACCTACCTCTATTATTATAAAAAAATAAAGTAAGCTTTAGTTATGTATCTAAATAACCCATATATTTCATGGTTAAGAATAATCTAAGAAACCCTGAATCTATACCTTAATTGTCTATTGAACAAGCTTTTCTACTTATGTGTTTGACAGTTCAATCTCATGGATAGGGATGAGAGGCTTGAATGGTTCTGGGGAAACTGTCGGGAGACCTATGATGCTGCAAAGGAAGGCCTGCAGACAAACTACTATGGCACAAAGCTTGTTATCGAAGCCATGCTGCCTCTGCTGAAAGCCTCCGACGATGGAAGAATCGTTAATGTCTCCTCCGACTTTGATTGCTAAGGGTAGCTTCTTATCAAACTCACTATTCTACTCCGGCCATTGATAGACCACTCCCCAATTGGACTAGTCACTCGTGGCCGTTAGTGTTCTTAATAGAAGTTTTTTTTTGGATGAAAGTTCTTAATAGAAGTTCTTGAGTTCTTTGTCAATGCAGCATTTCAGAAACGAGGATTTGAAGCAAGAGCTAGACGACGTCGGCAAGCTCACCGAGGAGAGGCTGGACGAACTGCTGGACCAGTTCCTGAGAGACTTCAAGGCCGGCACAACAGAAGCGCGTGGGTGGCCAGTGGCGTTTGCGGCATACAAGGTGGGCAAGGCGGCCGTAAACGCGTACTCGAGGATCCTGGCGGCCAAGCAGCCTGCGCTGCGCGTCAACTGTGTGCATCCCGGCTATGTCAAGAGTGACATAACCTTACACTCGGGCTCTCCTCGCCCGAGGAGGGCGCGAGGAATGTGGTGAAAGGTAGCGCTGCTAGACGGTGGGGTGACCGGTGCTTTCTTTGAGGAAGGCAAGGAGCTGGCCTCCTTCGTATGATGTCTAGCTCGCTGCGGCTGCTTCGCCATCACATGAGCTTATAGTGTGTTTGGACCTTATCATGGTATGTTGCTTGTTTGAGAGACTCTGGTAATAAATTGATTATGTTTGTGAACGGATGCGGTGATGACCTGATGATGTATGACAATTATATTGTGGCATTTACCCTGTTTGAAGGCAAGATAATGTTTGCGTGTGCCAGCACTTTGCAAACACGAGTTTTTTTAGAATTGCACAGTACCGTTGGCGTCTCGTCGTCGACGGGAATGTCGCTTACCACTTACGCATAATGTCGGTAAATCATGTGAAAATCCATGATTTGAACCCCTAATGGTTAGCATCTCACTATACCATCTTGCCATTATACTACCAGCCAATTCACAAACGCGAGGAATGTTATATGTGTTGGACCTAGGCGTGATGGTGCAGCAGAGCAGTGTCGCAGGACATCATATACAAATGTACGGAAGATGTAGACCAAGACAAATTGTTATAGACTGAATCATCGTCCAACCTGTTGTGCAAACTGTTAAAAACATTTTTCTCAACAAAAATGTCTTGCTTAATCATTAAGACATGCACAAGAAATTATAAATAAAGTTAAATAAATTGGACATTAACAACACTAGTAGCAACATTATCTTCTTTTACGGACATCATCATGATGATGATGTGTGCAGATCATCTACAACTCGGTGGATGTTGAAGCAGTGGTTCAACATGGTGAGGGAAACCTCCGCTCGATCGGTCGGTGCCCTCAGCAAAGGCAAATGAAAATGACTAAGTGTAACGGGAAGAGTAAACAACTCTACCGTGTATCATAAATGTATCGACCAACCCTTACACAAAGTCAATACTTCTTATTTATAACCCTCATCGATATTAAGTAATTTACAATTTAGGCCCACGAATATTCCTAGGATATTGTTCCTTTGCAAGGCCACAATGGTCTTCTTATCTTGGTTACCGCCTTAGCTTCCAAGCCAAATATTCAGCCCATTTAGGGCTTGATCTGCCTGGGAGAGCCGTGCTGCACCATCTTTCTTGAGGCATCATCTTTGCTCCTGCTTCTGGGTCCACCTCCTTAGATATGATCTCGGACGCAGGCGAAACCTCTGCCAGATCTTGTGCTCCTCGTTGAGATGATCTCGGGCGGAGGCAAAACCTTTGCTAGATCTTGTGCTCATCGCCGAGATGATCTCGGGCACAAGCGAAACCTCCATCGGATCTTGTGCTCCTCGCCGAGATGATCTTGGGCGCAGGCAAAACCTTCGCCGGATCTTGTGCTCCTTTTCGAGATGATCTTAGGCGCAGACGAAACCTCTGCTCGATCTTGTGCTCCTTGTTGAGATGATCACGGGTGCAGGCAAAACCTCCGCCGGATCTTGTGCTCCTCGCCGAGATGATCTTGGGCGCAGGCGAAACCTCTGTCGGATCTTGTGCTCCTCGTTGAGATGATCTCGGGCGGAGGCAAAACCTTTGCTAGATCTTGTGCTCATCGCCGAGATGATCTCGGCACAAGCGAAACCTCCATCGGATCTTGTGCTCCTCGCCGAGATGATCTTGGGCGCAGCAAAACCTTCTTCGCCGGATCTTGTGCTCCTTTTCGAGATGATCTTAGGCGCAGCACGAAACCTCCGCCGATCTTGTGCTCCTTGTTGAGATGATCACGGGTGCAGGCAAAACCTCCGCCGGATCTTGTGCTCCTCGCCGAGATGATCTCGGCGCAGCGAAACCTCTGTCGGATCTTGTGCTCCTCGCCGAGATGATCTCCGCGGGGATTTGGAGATGTCCTCGCTGGCGAAATACCTCGCCGAGATGATCTCGGGCGCAGGGTGTTGTCTCCACTCTTCGAACTGCGGTGTTGCATCCGTCCCTGCAAGAAATACCTTAGCACATGATTATTTGTTTAGGATATCTGCATGACCTTGGTTTCCTCCGCTCACCGTCGGGACCCTGTCCAAACAGTGGAAAACATTCGATGGACGTGACTGAAGAGGTGGTTGATTTAGACACAAAATTAAGAGGTTATTATAAATATATTTTATAATGGTAGAGGTAGGTAATTTTTTTTTTAAAAAAAAGATAAATTCAGGGTATTAGTTTGTGTATTTTCTATAATGGTATGGTAATTTTTAGAAAAGGATAATAAATTCAGTGTTCTTGATGATTTATATGAGAGTGCTTTGTATTTTTCTAAAGTTTCCATCAGATCTAATGACATTGTTCTTTCAGTAGGAGGCAACGCGCCTTAGGACAATGAATTGTCTGTGGTAATCTCGAGATGTGTCTAATCTGTTACCTAGTTGTTTACCTACCCGTTGTTTTCGAGATTTGCTTATAGGATGTGCTCATGAAAGTAGATGTGTGTGTGTTCATATCAAAAGTATACCGGTATGCGTACGTAGGCAGTCACAACTAAACATTTCTAATACATTCTGTTTTGGTATTCAAAATTAATAAAACTTTTCTTACTAAATGTCTCAGTAGTGAGAATTTTCATGTGTTCTGACTAGTGACAGTGAAAATACCAAGAAAATTCCACCATTTTGGTAACGAGTAGCTGCGGGCAAACAGGCACATGGCTGTTGCAATTTGTCATCTTGAAGATTATCGAACTGAATGGTATGACTTCCGTTTATTTGATCTCCATGACACCCGAAACTAAATTTAGGGACCAACAATAACATTTGATTTGAATGACTCCCGGAGCCAAGTTCAGGACCTAGAAATAACGTTTTAAAAGTAGAGAGACACAGATGACATCCTGGCCAAGTACAGATAAACAACGCCAACCAACCGTGCCACTGCTGCATCTGAGCAAGTCATCCCCTTTCTTCTTGTCTGAGCTCAGTTGGTTGTGTACCTTCGTGCACTCCGCCGTCGCTCTGGCCCGTCTAGAAATAACATTTTAAAAGTGGAGGGACATATATGACATCCTCGCCAAGTTAAGGCCCCAGCCATAATTTTTTTTCTCTATTTATTTACCCGTGGACAACAACGTATACCAACCGTGCCACTGCTGCATCTGAGCAAGCCATCCCCTTTCTTCTTGTTTGAGCTCAGTTCGTTGCATACGCATGGAAGGAACCGTCTCCACTTCCCTAGCCACAAGGTATAGATCGCTAGACCTTGGCCTCTGGCCGTGGAGGCTTCCTACAAATCTGAACTGTATTACGCTGTCATGGTCGCTAGGCAAGAAACATCGGTCGGTGATTCCGCGGTTGCCAGGATTGGTGTGGTCACCGGCGGCAACAAGGGAATCGGATTCGAGGTGTGCCGGCAACTGGCCAGCAGGGGGGTCACCGTCGTTTTGACCGCCAGGGACGAGACGAGGGGTGCAGAGGCCATCGACAAGCTCAGAGGCCTGGGGCTCCCCGATGTCGTTTTCCATCAGCTGGATGTCACCGATGCTTCGAGCATATCTCGACTGGCTGATTTCTTGCAGAACCGTTTTGGGAGGCTAGACATCCTGGTGAGTTTCCATTTCCCCCTTCCTGGTGCTAGATTTGGACATGTCCACTGACTGCTACTGACTGCTGGGTGCTTTATTTGACCTGTAGGTGAATAATGCTGCAATTGGTGCGGCTGAGCTTGTGGACGATCCGTCTTTTGGTCCGAACCCAACAGTGGAAATGGTAAGCGTTCTAGAAGTCTCCACTTAACCTGACAATTAATCGAAAATCACGGTGGTGTCAGTGGTGCCTGTCCCTTGTTGTGCAAGCAGTTTAGTGGCATGGATGGACCTAAGAGAGTCGAGTGGATGTGGCAAAACTGCGTACAAACTTCTGACGCCGCAAAGGAAGGTCTGCAGACGAACTACTACGGCGTAAAACACGTCACCGAAGCGCTCTTGCCCCTGCTACTGTCCTCCTCCGACGGAAGAATTGTGAACGTCACCTCCGGCTTTGGGCTGCTCAGAGTATGCTGTTCAGGATTGGCAATCGGACTTGTGATTTCTGAACCTAGCTTAACTGAATATCCTGAATCCCAATATGCTTGCAGTTTTTCAGAAGCGATGAGCTGAAGCAGGAGCTGAACGACGTCGACAACCTCGACGAGGGGCGGCTGGACGAGTTACTCGACGCGTTCCTGAGAGACTTTGACGCCGGTGCGGTGGAGGCACGCGGGTGGCCGACGGAGTTCTCGGCGTACAAGGTGGCCAAGGCGGCCATGAACGCGTACTCGCGTGTCCTGGCGCGGAGGCACCCGGCGCTGCGCGTCAACTGCGTGGACCCCGGGTACGTGAAGACCGACATGACACGGAACTCGGGGCTCCTCACGCCCGAGGAGGGCGGCGCAAGGGTGGTCGCCGTGGCGCTGCTTCCGGAAGGCGGGCCGACCGGTGCCTTCTTTGACGGCGACGGCAAGGAGGAGACCTCGTTCGTGTGAATTGTGAT
Organism: Hyparrhenia diplandra; assembly: GCA_015847255.1. Lineage (NCBI taxonomy): Eukaryota > Viridiplantae > Streptophyta > Magnoliopsida > Poales > Poaceae > Hyparrhenia > Hyparrhenia diplandra. Next base: position 14,897 of record JADLZK010004774.1, read on the forward strand.
CGGAACCGGGTGTTTTGTTTGGCACGGCACGGCTGGTGGTGGTGGTGGCTATACTCTCGCGGCGCGCCCGTTCTCACGACCTCTGTGTGTGATCAGTCGGCGTTGCGTGTAACAGGGCTCTTGATGGGGACAACTGGACAAAAAGTGTATACAGTTTATTTATTAAAAAAAAGTGTATACAGTAATAAAGTAGTCCAGAAAATTGTGCCCAATTTAGCCACCAACTGCCTTTGTTGCTACTGATGGGGCCTCTATCCATAGCGGCTACTAAATACTAGCACGTCTGTACGTGTCTGCACATGGGAGCATTGGCAAATGCAAAGTTGAATTTCCGGCCAGCCGGCACGAATGATTACGGACTGGTTGGTTGGATTTTAGTACATATCAGTAGAGTGATCTCACTTGTTCACCTCCACGGCTCCGCTTCATCAAGAATAATATATAAATCAGCAGTAGCCAGTACTAGCCTAATAGCAGTGCTGGTCTGGTAGTCCCTTCAGGTCTTCAGGTACTCAAGAGAACTACTTCCAGAGCGCCAAAGCGAGACGTATCGCCTTAGGTTGTTCGAGCTCGTAGTGTCGCCCTACGTGATGGAGGGTGATCTCCTCACCATTGCCAACTCCAGGTACGTGACGTATCTCCACGCCGCGTTTTACTGCCCGCAGTGGACATTTGCCAGCGAACCGATTAAGTAGGGCGTGGTACTAATCTGCTGTCGTGGTTGCGTCTGCCAGGGTCGCCGTGGTCACCGGCGGCAACAAAGGGATCGGGCTGGAGGTGTGCCGGCAGCTGGCCGGCAACGGCGTCACCGTCGTGTTAACAGCCAGGGACGAGAAGAGGGGATCGGCGGCCGTGGAGAATCTCAGAGAGCTGGGGCTCGCCAATGTCCTTTTCCACCAACTGGACATTACCGATGCTCCGAGCATCGCTCGACTTGCTGAATTCCTCAACACCCGTTTCGGGAAGCTAGACATCCTGGTGAGTGCTGACCAAACTGTCTTCGAGCTTTGAGCTTTCGATAGGTTAAAGATCTCGCCGAATAGTTGAAAGATTTCGATGTGAATGGTTGTGCCGTTTATTTGTAGGTAAATAATGCTGCGATTAGTGGGACGGAGTATGTTCATGACCAAGATCGTGGCTCGGTAACGACCGAGGAAAAGGCAAAGGTGATTTTTTTTCTTTTTGCTAAAATTTTCTTCATCTGTGTGTGTTGATCAAACGATGTAGCAGGACATATTTGTCAAACTCTCTTTTAATTTAATTGTTTGTACGCGCGCAACAGCTTAGTGGCATGGATATGGATCAGAGGCTTGGATGGCTGTGGCAAAATTGCCGGGAGACTTACGACGATGCAAAGACAGGCCTGAGGACAAACTACTACGGCACAAAGCAAGTCATCGAGGCTTTACTGCCTCTGTTGCAATCCTCCTCCGATGGGAGGATCGTTAACGTCTCCTCCCACTTCGGGCAGCTAAGGGTAAGATGTGGCAATCACTCTGTGCAATTCTAATGCCAATGCATCAATCATGCCCAAAAATGAGAGGTCAGAAATGGAAATTTTCTTCCAAATCTTATAAAGGCCGATCGAATCTCATGTTCGAGGGATCCTGTTCTCTAGAATTTCCAAATCAAATCAGTCGAAAGTAACAAAGGTTCCTCCCGATTATATAAAATGCAGCTTTTCCGAAATGAGGGGCTGAAGCGGGAGCTGAACGACATTGATAGCCTCACTCCGGAGAGGCTGGATGCCCTGCTGGACATGTTCCTGAAAGACTTTGAGTCCGGCACGGTGGAATCCAACGGCTGGCCGATGTATTTCTCGGCGTACAAGGTGGCCAAGGCGGCCATGAACGCGTACTCGAGGATCCTGGCGAGGCGGCACCCCGAGCTGCGCGTCAACTGCGCGCATCCCGGCTACGTCAAGACCGACATGACCATACACTCAGGGCTCTTGACACCGGAGGAAGGTGGCAACAGGGTGGCCATGCTGGCGCTGCTGCCGGAAGGCGGGCCATCCGGCGCATTCTTTGAAGACTTTGCAGAGTCGTCGTTCGTTTGATGTTGAACCGCACCTCATCTAGAATACAACATGTGAAAGTTGCAACAGCTGTTTTGTTTTTGTTCTTTCCATTTGCGTTTAGATTCAGCATTGAACGTCTTGAACTCTTATATAAGCTTCAAATAGAAAAAGTGAACATTTTTATAAACGAACGTTTTGTAGGGACCCGGCCACCACTGCAAAATGGTCTCTATTAATGGATCCTTTCTAGAAGTGATGCTTAAAAATGGCCTCTGATAATTAAAGATGTTTGTCTCTTCAAATTCTTCTTTTAATAGTGCTAAAGTATTTTGTTTTAAAAGAAAATACTTTGCTTTTTTTTTTTTAAGATTACAGGGTACAATGCACATGCCCACACATACACGCACACTCACCTCTATGAACATACGCACGTAAACCCTACCCTCTGAGCACCTCTGAAAGACTGAGATCCAGAGATTCCCGAAGTCACCACGAGGCGCCTCGTTGTCGATGGTAACATCGCTTACCATGTAATATAGCATAACACGAGGTAAATCTTGTCCTCGGTTTGACACGGTTGCTCGCATTTCAAGAAAAGACTTTGCTGTAATATTCCAATTACCTCAAACGTAACACTGGGATTGATTTTTAAATTTTATAAAAACACATAATAAATAACTAAAAACCAGTGAAAAAGGGAAAACCCTAGGATTACAGCCAAATGGCATCCCACGCCCAAATCTAAATTAGCATGTTTTAGCTGCAAGCCAGAGAACAAAGATAGCCCCATGATGGAGCTCCCTAGATCCAGATGTCGCCGACACCCTCCCTTCTGTCTCCGACGAGCAAGCTCGCCGCAGTGGGTAGGAAGCAGGGCCCCCCATTTTCTCGTATGCAGATAGTTTGTAGTTTGAGTTGCCTTAGTGCTAGTGTCCCTATATGGCATTGTTCGGCCTTACCGCCTCCCCCGTCGCCGACGTTGTGGTGTAATTGTTTTCTTCGGTGCCTTCCTCGCCCCCGCCTTAGTCAACCTCAAGTTTTGTGGTAATAAAAAAAAACTTCCTCCTCCCAACAGATCTCCACTCCTTCATTCTTGCCGACACATTAACTCGCCACCGCTGATATCTGCTCCATCCCGCTCCACTTCCTTCGCTGCCACCCGCTTCCCTCTCCTATCAACAGCCTATGGTTTTGGTGCTCCTTTTCTTCAGCCAGCAACTCCTCCACCGGGTGTTGGTTCGACTTTTTGCCACCACCGGGATCATGAATTGAGCTCCTTCTTCAACCTCGGGCGACAACCCCAACTTCATCCTTCGGTCGCCGGTGTGCGTCGCCTCTACAGTTCAATCGTGCCAACTTCAACCGATGCTTTGTGCGGCCCGTCCACCCGAAAGTGTATGTGTCCTCGACGCCTGTACGAACCTCCGTCGGCGGCCATGTCTTCTCCATCACCGGGCGGCGATATCGCCTCCCGATCCGGATGAAGACTTTTGAGGTCTTTGATGTAAATAGGTCTTCTTTTGAGGACCTATATGTAACTTGGCTGTTGTTTTAATATATTATATGTGTTCTTGTCAAAAAAAAAAGATAACCCCAAGATTTTTTTTTTTCAAAATTATCTTTATTCATTTTTATGTTTAAAAAGTTAAAAAAGTTTTGTTTGAGAAAAAAGTTATAAAAGTTATATTCACAACTTTTGCATATGGTATTTTTGACATATCACCCCAACTCCTAATCACAATTTTGTGATATATAAATTTATAGACAAAATATGTCGACAACTTTTTTGTATACATGGCTTTCGGAACCCAACTTTTCTACAACGATACTATAGCGGTTGGACCCGATTCAATGGGTTCATCCCTTTTTCTCACTCTTTTTTCTCTTTTTATTTCCTCCTTTTCCTTTTTATTTTTTTATTAACCTACCAAGTTTTCTTCTATATACTGTGAACAATGTTTTTGGCTAAGAAGTTTATCCAAAACAAATTATTATAAAAATGTTCTGGGTAAGTTGTTTATATTTTTTGAAAGACTTTGAACAATAAAAACAAAAAATATTTTGCAATGATAATGTAGAAAAATTGTGATGAAAAGTTGTTTCTAAAATTAAAAAAAAAAAACTATATTCAAAAAAGTTATGGTGATAAAATTTGCCAGTTAAAAGATATGCATAAAACATGTGAGTATAGGTTTTTTCGGCGGAATTGCCAAATTTGTCCTTGAACTATGAAAACGACCATTCTCTTCCTTGAACGTTTGCAGCCTGCTCACTTTCATCCTTGGTTCGGCGTGGAATGCCATGCTGTCTCTCTTCGTCATCGCCCACCACTCTATGCGGATGCGGGTGCGAATGTTTGAGGACGAGAAGGGTCATTTTCGTAGTTCAGGGAGAGCTTTCGGTGATAGTTTAAGGACGAATTTAGTTATTCCGTCATTTTTAAAGGACACTATTCCCACAAAGGACACTATGACTCTATCAAACATACCGCTTTAACTAGAGACGTCGAATGCTGGAACCCAAAGGGGTCGTAGTTCGCGACACCATGCAGTGGCAGGCCACACCGTGGTGTGCTAGTTGTGGCCAGAGTGGTATGGCGGTGGCGGCCCAAACATTCGCCACAGTCGCTACACTCCATGCATGCTAGACGACGAGATTCTGCAACTAAACGACACCGGATAAAGCTGTGGCGGCCAAATCCTTAGGCAAAAACCAAACCAAACACCTGCCATGGATGGTGTGACGTACACGGCCGTGGCGTGGCAACGTGTGGCTCTAAACCAAACACACTCCTAGCAACATCAAAACGACTAGTACAAGATATGTCAAAAACGTCACTACTCCGCCACCTGAAGAGGAAAGCCTCAATGCGACGTCTCCAAACAAAACGACACCCAAAGATACCATTGCCACGTGACCAGATACATCAGTACTAGATTTGAACAACGATGGATCCACATGACAAGTGAATGGCAACAATAAGTTTGATAAAGTCTTTAAAGAAAATTATTGATATTTATGGCAGAAAAAATACTATAAAATTATATTACATGAAAAATTAAATAATTTGATTTGTATCATAAATATCAATATGTTTTTTTGTACGTTTATTTTAAGGTAAACATGGGGGCTCGTGTGGTGGGGACTGATCCTACTCACGTGGTAAACAACGCCTCGCACACAAAAGTTTAATTGAAAGCTTAGAACCATCTAATAATACAATATATAAATATTACTAATATTTTCTTATACATATTTAATGAAAGTTGAAAATATCTGATGTACCGCTAAAGAATGCCGTTGAAAATACATCCAAAGGCGGAAGTAATGTGTGGCCACAAACAAGATGCAGCACGAGCATAAGAAATATCCGGACATTCGGTCTCGGTTGCCATTCTTTTCAGTAACTGAACCCTGAAGGCCTGAAGTGGTATTGTCATCATCCAGACCATCACTGAGTGCTCTGCTTTCGCTGGAGCCCGTGGTGCACGCTCATGGAGCCCGCAAGGTACGCGCCATACCTCATGCTTCCTTGATTCCTTCTTGGAATCTTGCGTGCAAAAACAAGTTGCCCACCAGGTTTTGTTTAGGAAGAAGTCACAGATAATTCCAGTGATTGACGCCTCTTGAGTCTTGACAGGATTGCTGTGGTCACCGGTGGGAACAAAGGGATTGGGCTAGAGGTTTGCCGGCAGCTGGCCGGCGACGGCGCCACCGTCGTTTTAACAGCCAGAGACGAGACGAGGGGCACAGCCGCAGCAGAGAAGCTCAGAGAAGCAGGGATGTCCGGTGTCATTTTCCATCAGCTGGAGATCACCGATGCTGCGAGCATCGCTAGGTTGGTTGAGTTCCTCAAGACTCGTTTTTGGGAAGCTAGACATCCTGGTAGGTTTTGCCTTTTTTATTTTTAAAACTTGAAGAGGATTGATATGTCCACTTGGCCAGGGATGATAAACCAAGCTACATATTATTTGTAGATAAATAATGCTGCAATTGGTGCAGTTGAGTATGTCCAAGATCCTGTTGACAGTTCAACAGGCGAGGAAAAGGTGAGCTTACTTACATACATCTTCAGCTTGTCAGAGGTATTAGAAAATAACTGTTTGACGAGATTTTGTACAAAATTTCTCTAGTTTGCATACATCTTCATATATGTGCTGCAACATTGAAAAGCCAGGGTAAAGACAAGAAGCTAGCAACTCGTATTGGCTTCTTGATATATTTTCATGCAGGTGGTTGCATGTACGTAAGCTGGAAGGGGCTACTACTAGCAACAAGCAGCTTTGCATGCATGGATATATGATAACGTGATCCATGTAAGGCAATCAAAGAAGCTAGCAATGCAAAGCTCACCAGGCAGCCATAGCGTACGGGGAGTCGACCGGATCATGTACGTTTATGCAGAATGTATACAGGACCGATCGATCCCGTCCATATCTACCAGCCCGGCCCAATGAATGTTTGGGTCTAATTTGGATTGTTACGTAAACTTGCTGGAGTCTTCTGGAAGGCTTATCATGTGAAGAGATAACGATCCTGTGGATAGAGAAGCCCGTGCTTATCATCTTGTGCATGCACGAGTCGACGCCGGGTATCTCGGGCGCGCTGAACTAACTCTGGCGGCGCGTGCGTGCGGCCAAAGGCCCCGCGGTTACCCTAACCCTTGCCTATATAAAGAAGTCCCCGGACTCCACATGAAAAGGGGGTCACACTTTGCATCAAGGCGCCGTCAGGCTGCCGAGCAGGGAGTGTATGATCGCATCGCCGCCGGCCGGAGGAGCGCCCAGGCGCTGACTTGATCCAGCCCCTGCCCTTGAATGAGGAGGACGATGGACATCCTCATAGCGCCGCCAGGCTTCTCTTCGGGAGTTCCAGGAAGCACATCTTCAAGATCCATTGATCAACACCAACGTGCGGCTGCTAGCAAGTTCGTCGGCGGCCAGGCGTATCCAGTCCGTTGTGAGGAAGCTGCAAGCCCCGTCCGGAGCTGGAGATTGCGCATCGTTCCCTATGGCCAGATAATAACAAAAGTGCCGGACTGCGATAATCATCGCGTCACAAGGAGCCGGTGCGCTGCCGGTGGGCTTTGGCTTGCCGGTGGTGTTAGAGGTGTCTAACACGTAGCCGCCGGCCCGCCGGAGTGACGGGACCCTGCAGGCGCTCGCCGGAGATGAGCCAGCCGATCACCATAAAGGGCAGCTGCCACGCACGGCGCCATCCATGACGATCCCGATCTACACCGCGACGCCAAGCCACCATGCCGGCGCCTTCGGCCAAGATCGGCATGGCAGATTGGATCACAGCAAGGGCAGCCGCCATCACGGCGCCATCCATCCAGATCGAGACTTGACGCGGATCACCGGATACGGTCGTGCGTCAGCGCTGGCCGGCCCGGCCAGGATACCCACATCGACAGGCCGCACGTACTAAGGGAGCGCTGTTGTACGCATGCCCTGTGACGCCCAGCCACCAAGTCGCCGCCGGCCAATATCCATCGACAAGCTGGCCATCGCGTTCGAGAGAGAGCGACGCCGAAGGCACGCCGTCGAGTCGGCGGCTATCTGCATCGCTTCTGCATGTGCCAGGTCCTGCCGGACGTGATGGCCATATGCATGGCATGCGTATTTCCCATGGTGAGGATACGTATATATCTTGATTCTATTTTTCTTGGTTCCTTCCTACTGGATGCAGGAACGGTCCGTGATCACCATGAAGCTGCCGGCTAGGATCCATCCATGGCCAGGCCATCCTCACGTGAAGAGGAGGGCAGGGTGCCTGCGACTTATCCATCAGCAGGCTGCTAGCCAAGCCATCATCAAGACGGCTTACGCAGAGGAGATGAGAAGGCGGCCGTCACATATGCCCGTGCGCTGCGTTCAACTTCATCCGTACCACGTCGCTGTCCTGGAAGCCGACGAGGAAGCCGACTTTGCACCGGGCTGCCAGCCAGCAGCTTCGTTTACACCGACGACATCGCCGCACTGCAAGGGGTGAGCCCGGTCGCCATCGACAGCCGCTCCATCTACCTCGACGCGGCCGCCGTGTTGAAGAAGGGATCCTGGATGCTGTCGACATTGGCTCCACAAGGACGCCGCCGCCGTCGATGGCGGCTCCGCATCTACACCAACGCCGTCGCCGCACTTGAGATGAGAGGTCGGTTGTCTCAACACATGCGCCAAGCCACGACGAACGCGTCATCGGCGTCCACGGCAAGAAGAGGCGTACATGCATGAGAAACTCCATCTACTTCGCCACCACGCGTCCCTCTCGATGCTGGCGAGGCAGACAACGAGACGCACCCACACCACGGAGGTGAGCCGGGATGTACGCCGTCATCAACGGCTCCACACCTACGCCGGCTTCCGCATGCCAACATCACGCCAAGCAACGGCTGATCAAGGCACGACCATGCCTTCTAGGGCCTCAGGCGAGATTGCGTCGAGGTACTCTGGAGCGCCGCGATGCATCGGCAATGCATGCTTGCAAATGCATGTGCGATTGCACGTACGTGCTCACATGCAAGCTAATAGCCAAGAGGACACCAACAACTATCTCAAGTGAGCTGCACGCGTATATGGCCGTGCGCCTGAATTGTCTCCGCGACGCAAAGCACGCCATCGGGAGCTCGGCTGATGTTCGAGCCCTGAATTAATGTATATAATTTCGTCTTATATGTTTCAGGTGAAGCTGCTGAGACATTCGAGTCGTGTACGGTCCTACGACTCCATCTACTACTACCACTACGCGCCAGACCACGCCGACGAGGCGGACGACGTAAGCGAGCGCGAGTCTTCATCAAGCTACTACAACTTCAACTACACCACGTGATCAAGTTACACGGCGTACCACGACCACGTTGCCGAGGAAGTCCAAACTAGTCCAAGCTACATCAACCATGCAAGTGTTCCTACCACTACAACCTATGTGTCGTTCGACACCGACGAGGCAGGCGAACGACACAAAGGGCGTGGCTAATACCCTAGCCCACGTTCTACCGGCTCATGGACCGACGAGGCCATGGACACGCTGACGCCAACCCCATCTACACCAACACACAAGCATGGAGAAGTGAAGCGAAGATTGACGACGACGACCAACGCAGCTTAATCGGAGGTACTCTGTGAGCTACTTCACAGGGGTAATTAACTAGGAGCTTTCCGAGGCCCTAGGAACCATGAAGACCACATCGCCTATGTCAGATTGCCGCCTGTAGGCTTCCTATGGAGCGCATATGTACTTGGGAACATATATTTGTATTTTCATTAAATATGAATAAAGTTTGTGTTCCCTTCATTTATTTATTTTGTGTACTTTAGTACACTGGCACGCCCGCACATTTATTTTTATTTCGCATAGAGAGATCCTCCCTCTTGAGTGATTTTTTCTGCGGAAACAATAACAACGCTGGTTAATGTTCGACGCTAATAAGTGAAATCGGTACTACACTACTGGAAATCAAAGCATCTTCTCTACGCAAAACTAAACCTTGGTGACAGGTCCTGAAATTTGATCATTGGCGACGATTTATATTAGGCAAAATTGATGAAAAAAATTGTTTTGTTGTTGCATGTATGTGTCCAACAGTTCAGTGGCATGGACAAGGGTCAAAGGCTTGAATGCATGTTTAAAGGTGTCCAGGAGACCTACGACGCTGCAAGAGAAGGCGTGAAGACCAACTACTACGGCACAAAGCATGTAATTGAAGCCTTACTCCCCCTGCTGCAAGCTTCCTCCGACGGGAGGATCGTCAATGTCTCCTCTGAATTTGGGCTCCTAAGGGTAATAGCCAACTTGTTTTTCAACACCTCCGATCTCAGTACTTCTTATATACTACAGTAGATATTAAATCTGACATGTCCTTTTACTGCAGCTAATAAAAACGAGGAGCTAAAGCAGGAGCTGAACGATGTGGAGAAGCTCACCGAGGAGAGGTTGGACGAGGTGCTGGCCACGTACCTAAGAGACTTTGAGGCCGGTGAGGTGGAATCACGTGGGTGGCCGATAAATTTCTCAGCGTACAAGGTGGCCAAGGTGGCGATGAACGCGTACTCGAGGATCCTAGCAAGAAGGCACCACGAAATGCGCATCAACTGCGCGCACCCCGGCTACGTGAGCACCGACATGACCATCCACACCGGACCCCTGACGCCCGAGGAAGGTGCGAAAAACTTGGTGAAGGTGGCGCTGCTGCCGGAAGGCGGGCCGACCGGCGCATACTTCGCGTTGGGAGAGGAGGCGCCCTTTGTGTGACAAACTAAGCATGGTCGCAAACATTCGTTGTTCTCCGACTGCCTATTATCAATGCTTACTGGCTCATGCCATTGTTCTTCAAAAAAAAAACAAAGTTGTTGTCGGTGCTCTTAGGTGTCCAGGTAACTGTTGGCTGTCACATAGGTCGAAGTGGATGGTGGGTCGCACACCAAATAGGTATGAGTCGTTTGTTTGTTCCGCAACAGTAATCTAGTTGTTTGGGTACAATCTTTAGTGGTTTAAGCACTCAAAACAGTAATCCCGCGGTTCGGGTGCCTAAGCGCTATGTCCAGTGATGGTGTTCTTCGTGTTGGAAATGGTCAATCGAGTTCTAACAACTAGGGGAAAGGAAAGATGATCGGGAGATCTAGGCTATTGTTCTAGGGGGTTATGGGTCTCTAGGGCGATGGGTCGACCCAAGAACCTATCTACCGCGGGATGCTTCTTGGCTACCGTAGGGTATGATCTCTTCTATAGGAGCCCAGTAACTTATATACCAAAGGGCAATTGGAGTACAAGTTTACAAGGTTGTGGTGCTGTTGGTCGGTTTCTAGGGTTTTAGTCCACCTCGGTCTTCCTTCGCCGGCACCGCACATCTTCCTTTATCTAGTAGCTAGCGGCCGACAATTTCCCAACTACCCTTGACATCTTCTCGTCGCTGCCCAAAGCTAAACGTTAGTTGTTTTCTATTGTCGTTGTGCCTTCCCCATGGTCGCCTTCTCGTGGATTCCCTTGCACACGGGGTTCCTCCCCCGCATGTGAGGTAGACTATGATGTGGGCTTGGACCCCGGAGCCTTCCACACTATGCATGCGGGAGGGAGGTACTCATCTAGACGTGTCATGCCCCGTGCATGATCCCACACAGATGTGGCCGATACAACCTCACGGTGGTGGAGAAAATAGGCCATTGCACGGCTAGAACAGTCATGGTGGACGCTTGCTCTACAAAGATCTCCTTAGGTCGGGAGCTTCCTTAGCCTAGCTAAGCCCTGGAACCTCTAGGCGAAGGCAGGACAAACGAGGACTTAACGGCATGGCCCTCCTAGCGTCGAGCTAGGCCTTCTCTAGAATGAGCGTTCAGAGGGCGTCCAAGCCATTCGCTAATGGCACTGGTGTGGCGTGAACATACACGATGGGTATGGTGTAGCCCCTGAGCCCTGAAGGGGGTTAACCAGACTGTCATGGCTCTAATTTGCTGGTTTAATTGGCCGGTATACCATGCCGGAGAATGGGGCATGGAGCCCTGTCCCTAGTTTGTGGTTGTGGTTGGCAGGCCTAGGACATATGTAAATCCAACTAGTGTATAACTGGCAGTTACCTAAACAACACAATTCATCATCAACACCACAATTAACACATCTATGCTAGCTCGATACTATGTATAGTGACAAATGTCATACACATACAATTGTCGCATGACATATTATTAGTGACGAGTCGTTACTAATGAGCATTAGGAGGTTCACAATGGAAATGGCGACTTAGTCAGTGGAGTTGAGAAACAAAAGGCCACTACTATAGAATTTTTTTTTGCAAGACACACCCAAATATTAACCGTGGCGCGCGCTTTTTGGCCGCCAGTGCTAATGCCACGATTATTCGTGGCGGTTGTTTTTTTATTTATAGTGGCAGACACTTTTGCCCATCATGGAAAATCGATTTACTGTGACGGACAACTTAAAAATACCTGCCACGGTCACTATCTATTTTCTGTGGTGGGCATCCTAACGTGCCCACCATGGTAAATAAACTTTCCGACGAGGGCATATTGTAAGGTCTGTCATTGAAAATAGTGGCCCAGCTCCTAGCTTAGCCAACCCATTTCGGCTCAATACATGCCTGCCACAGTTAGGCTAAGATTAACCGTGGCCTTACTACCGTGACGGTCTCTGATGTCTGCCACAAAAGATAAAAAACGATCACCACAAAAAAGTTTTCTATAGTAGTGTTATATATTTTAATTTGTTTAGTTGCTACCTAGTCATACGGGTGGTTCTAGGGTCCGACCACTCCATATGGCGAGATGCATCCGAACATCCCGACCACTCCATATGGCGAGATGCATCCGAACATCCCAATTGGGCGTCGCTCGCATAGCCCACAAGCCCGCCCACCTTCTTCTATGCGCTACCAGCGCCACCCCACCCACCACCCACCGTCACGGGCACGTTAGGGCTCACCGGAGCTCCACCAGAGGAGTTCTCGCGAGCCCTAGGGTGCCCGTGGGGGCCCCTTTTCCTCTCCCCTGCCCTACTCCCACCAGCACCTCCACGTGAACCTCACCGTCGACCCCAAACCCTGCCATGGTAGAGCTCAACATCGAGCCTGACCACCGACTAGACTACCAGGGCACCCTAAGCCGCCCATCCTTCATTTCCACCGCCTATCCTACCTACCTCCCTGGCCGACCAAAAATCTATAGTCCACCGGACCTAGGGAAGAAGGGGGCGCTCGCCGAAACCCTAGGTTGTTGGCTCGGGTGAAGGCAGTGGGATGCAGGGTAGGAAAGGTCGCGCCGGGCTTAGGCCGTGTTGGGCCGAGCTGCATGCAGGAGCTGGAAGATAAACAGTACATGAGATGAGGAAGAGGGGGTGGTCACGCTTCCTGTCCGCCTGGCTGAACAAGAAGATTTCCGGACCCATACGCACCTCAGTCATATTCTTAAATACCACGAATAGATCACCGTATTTGTTTATCACTAACAAATGCTAGATCTCCTTTTCTTTTTTCACTTTTTCTATGTCTATGTTGAAAGAAATTTGTCAATGCCATCTTCCGACGTGTGCTCGTCCGATGTGTACCAAGATCGGCGCCAAACCGTGGTAAAATTGTTCAAATCTGTATCTTGTGCTTTGTGCTAGGATACCACCCTCTTTTGTCCTTGTTTTCCCATAAAAAAATTGTTTATTGTCACTTGTTTGCTGTGGTAAAATTGTTTAAATCTGTATCTTATCCTTTATGCTAGGACACCACCCTGTTTCGTCATTGTTTTTCTATAAAAAGTAATTATTAATTGTCTTTTTTGTCTGCATTTGTGGTAAAATTGTTCAAGCCATCTCACTAGCTAACACTTTGTGCGCATACAGTGATGATGACACCTCTCACCCTTGGATGATAATCAAAAGGTCTACCACGTTCCAAGAAATGTTGGTTATTTTTCTTACGAAAGAGATATAGTAACTCCCTTTCATTTTTCATTTTCTAGATTTCTTCTTCTTGTTCTCCATTCACATCACGACAGTCGAGTCAGCTAGCCAAATAGCTGGGCGTTGAGTACGCCCATACTTATATATATATATATATATATAATAAGATGCGATTTAGGGAGGAAAATCTCGTCATCTACGTCATTGCGTGCGTGCTTCATTTGTCTGGACTGGACCTTGCCCCTCTCCAAGCCGTTTCATCTAGATGTTACGACTTACCTCTAGATATTTCGGCGGTTCATTGCACACCGGTAGAGTATTCATTGGTTCTGATGTGAGAGTTCTCTTCCACGGATGAGAACCTGGACCGTCTTGGACGAGCGACGGCGGCGTTTCCGAATGACGTAACCTTGCTGAAAGCGTTGCGTGGATTAGACTAGGCTACGATTCTTCAGACCCGCTCCTTTTTTAGGTTGTCGTTCTCTCTTTTGTATTGGCGTGGGTGTGGTTTTGGGCCCGGTTTTACTCATAAACTGGGTCAATTATCTTCTCCCTATTAATACAAAAGCCAGAACAGCTTGGTCTTGGATTTTTTTTTAAAAAAAAAACTGTTGGTGCTGCTGGCGAAGTATCCATCGAACGTAGTACGTACGTGTACGTACGTAATAATGGTAAACAACCACCAACCCCAACCTCGCTAGGCAACATAAATAGCCCATAGCCGCTCGGCTATACCTGTCGTCCCTACTCTTGATCTTGTCTTCAAGTTCACCGAGTGGCTGAGGAGTGAGGAATCCTGTCATCCCTGTTGCTCGAGCTCGTGGTGCAAAGGCTCATGGCGGCCGCTATCTCTAGTCCCCACAGCACAAGGTATGCCATCCGACGTTCTGGCGTGTTATCTATACAGAAGTTGATGTTTTGCATCACTGAGTGACTAGTAATTCTAGAGTTTCTTAAAACAAAAAGATTGGGAGTCAGTAGGCCCGGCTCGCATTTATTTTTTGAAAAAATAACAATATAACATGCAGTACTACTCGCCGTGGTCGTACACTTTGTTTGGTAGGGTTGCCGTTGTCACCGGCGGGAACAAAGGGATGGGGCTGGAGGTGTGCAGGCAGCTGGCCAGCAATGGCATCACCGTCGTGTTAACAGCCAGGGACGAGAAGAGGGGCGCAACCGCCGTGGAGAAGCTCACAGATGCAGGGCTCTCCGGTGTCATTTTCCATCAGCTGGAGGTCACCGATGCTGAGAGCATTGCTAGATTGGCCGGTTTCTTGAAGGCGCGCTTTGGGAAGCTAGACATCCTGGTAACATGTCGATCATCTTCCGAGATTAATTCTCAAGGTTTGGTAGGGCCGGTGACTGCGACTGACAAGGGAAAGCCATTGTACGTTTCTGCTTTCTAGGTAAATAACGCCGCTATCGGTGGGGCTGAGGCACTTCCCATCGAAGATCCTGCTGAAAAGGTGAGGTTACTTACATGTAACTTCCGATACGCAATAATCTTAGATTTTCAGCTCGTATTAGGACACAATCTGAATTGGTTTATTATATGTTGGTGCGTGGAACAGACCAAGGGCATGGATGAGCGTCAGAGAATGGAATGGATGTGGAAACAATGCCGGCAGACAAGCGACGCTGCTAAGGTATGCATTCAGACAAACTACTACGGGATGAAGAAGGTGACCGAGGCGCTGCTGCCTCTGCTGCAAGCCTCCTCCGACGGAAGGGTCGTCAACGTCTCCTCCAACTTCGGCCTGCTAAGCGTAAGCTGTTCAAACTCGATTCCAGCCATCGCCAGCGCGACGTCGTACGCAAGAGAGATCTGACTGGCACAAGCTATATGTATCGATGTTTCCAATGCGCGCAGCATCTGAGGAACGAGGAACTGAAGCAGGAGCTGGACGACATCGAGAAGCTGACGGAGGAGAGGGTGGACGAGATGCTGAGCACGTTCCTGCGGGACATCGAGGCCGGCGCGCTGGACGCCCGCGGGTGGCCGACGGAGTTCTCGGCGTACAAGGTGGCGAAGATCGCCATGAACTCGTACTCGAGGCTCCTGGCGAGGAGGCACCCGAGCTCCGCGTGAACTGCGTGCATCCGGGGTACGTCAAGACCGACATGACCATGCAGACGGGCCTGCTGACGCCCGCGGAGGGCGCGGCCAACATCGTGAAGGTGGCGCTGCTTCCGGAAGGCGGCCCGACCGCCGTTTACTACGCGTTAGACCAGGCGGCGCCGTTCGTGTGACACTGCCATGCCCCCGATCGACACTGGCGGTGCACGGCCGGCGATCGTGCGACAGCGACGTTCTCCGATTGCCTGGCGTGTGCCAGCTAGTGCTATCTACCTGCATGGGTAGCTTAATAATTAATTAGTTTGCTGGTTGAGATCGCGAATAAAGTCAAGTCTTGCTGCAGTGCAGCTTTGGTATAAAATCGCCCAGATGTCGTGTGTGTTTTCGCTGGTTTGGACTTTTTTTCGACAGTGACTGGTTTGGACTTAGACCCGTGCAGAGTTACACCCGTACCAGCGAGGAGGTCATTGGTATTGGTGCTGATCAACGGCCGCGAGCGTTCGTAGAGAGCCAGGCAGAGTGACGTGTCTAACTGGCGGCAAATCTGCTGCTGCACGCGAGTCAGTGGGTGGATGTCACGAACTCACGACCTAACAGCACGAAACCGTTCGTCATCACATCGAGTCAGTGGGTGGATGTCACGAACTCACGATCTGACACGAGGTAATAGCAAGAATTTGGAGCTTCGAAGGAGGAAAAAAAGGGTAGAGCAGGCAGGATTTCTCATTTTTCGTCATAAAGTCATAAATAACTGCAACCGTTCGTCATCACATACTATACGGCCTTTGCAGCCACGCAACGTCATCTTACTGCAACCGTTCGTCTTCAGCCACGCAACGTCATCTTACTGCCCACGGCCTGTTTCCTTACAGTGCAGCCCGGAACATGAAACGTACACGGTGAACATTTTGTAAACACAAAACTACTAGAGTATTTACTTCTTGTGTCTCAAAAAACAGATCCGGCGGCTTATAATCCTTGATACATAATTTCTCTCACTCTCTGATTTTCTCAAACTAGTTCTCCGCGGCTAGCTCCCTATAATGGCGGAAGTAATTGTCATTTCAATGAATTATGGTGCTACAGCATATGGGCTTTGGCCAGTGCTGGAGGAACTGGATCTCGATCATCCTGTCCACGTCTAGCACGAAAGTTCTCTTGAATGGCCACCCGGGAAGACGTATCTGCCACGCTAGAGGACTACGGCAGGGGACCCCCTCTCGCCTATGCTTTTTGTCATGGAGATGGAGGTGCTCAACCGACTAGGCTGGCGGTCGATCGACCGCACCGGTGACCTAGTAGCTAGCTACCAATAATTTCAGACTTTCAGTTGCCTGTCTGCGGTCGCTCCTCATGAGCGCGCCGCCACCGGCTCGTGCGATCCGATCGCCAGCCCCCGCGACCGCGACACCTCCAAAGCCAGCGCGAACGCACAGCCCGCCCGCAGAGTCCCACTCGCGGACCCCTCCTCATCCAGCCGTCGCTGAGTCCACTCTCGCCGCCAACCTGCTCCGATCGCGCGGCATCCCGACTCGACTTCGCCCGCGTCCTTCATCGCGCGGCAACCTGCTCCGATCGACCATGGCTTGGGATCCGACAATAGCCATTGTCAACCGACATGGACGCCCTAAGGATCCTCCCGCCGCCCACGACGGGATCTCATCTCGACTCGAGAGTGGAGGTCGAGGAGTCGCGCGATTGGAGACATGGCCGAGAGGCTGTGGGGTGTCGCGCGGGCGGGCGCCAGCATGGCGCGATCAGCGCGTGGAAGGCCGCTCCCACTAGCGCTCGCGTCCGCCTCGCCCATCTCCAACGCCCGCGATCCTCCCGCCGCCCTCGACGGGATCATGTCTCGCGAGGACGCCGAGGCGTAGCGGCGCCGGATACCGGCTGTGGGGCATCGCGTCGGGCGGGCACTCGCAGCGCCGCTGTCCGCCCGCGACCGCCATCTGCCCACATCCGGGCAGCGGTGCCTCCGTGGCCTCACCGCCGCCGGGCGCCGCGGCTGGTGTGCGGGTTGCACGCCGGGGCGAAGATCCTACCTCGCCCTCTCCGGATCGGCTTTTCCATGGCTGGAGCGGGCGCCGCGGCGTCCTCCATACTACACCGGACGACGCCCATGGAGATGGTTGGCGTCGGGCCCCGTTCTACGCGCGGCGCCGACTCCCGGTCCACACCGGTGTGCTTCTTCTCCAAATCTACGGAGGAGGCACCGCCCTTTACCCTGGTGGTGACGACGGCATGGCGGAGCTCCCCGGTGCGCGCGCGGTCCACGGACGATGTCCGGTGGTTGGGCGTGGGACCAGATCCGGGCGGGGCTTGCATGTCATCGCGTCCGTTGGCTGCCGGAGATGGTGCTGCCATAAAATGCAAGATCATCGGGTGAAAGCTTGCAATGATGACGCCTATGGACGTCATGTTCCTTCCTGAAGGCGTTGCGAGAGGTGTTCTTGCATTGCAATGACAGCCGTTCCTCACGCATTCTAATAGTGAGCAACGACCACTCTTTCGCTGGGGCATATGCTTTTCCATTGGCGACAATATTTGGCGTCATGATGCACCTCAGCGACCCGACAACGCACAGAGTCGGCGGATCGAAGACAATTCGAGGTCTTCCTCCCGCACAAAAGATCGATGATGGCTATTCTGAATGCCACTGATACATCAAGGTAGAGGGGTATCGGTGAGGGCACACGATTTCAAGCGTGGGCCGATTTACTAGCTACAGTGGGGGCTGTCTCCATCCAATGGGTTTCTTTCAAGTTCATTTTGGTGCACGTTGTTCAAGGCGTGGTGGCTGATTCAAGACAGCCATGAAGCGACATCGATATCTTTAGCACTGTCTTGAGTAGTAAACTCAATTTTTTTTGGATGTAGTAGATCTTTAGTACATTTATCTTCATGTACTAAAGTTTTTTATTCTTAGTTTTTATAATAAGTTTGGCTGTGTGTGGTCACGCAAAGGCTTTTTATTTGTGTGCGTTACCGCAGAGGCCGGAATGTTATTTCCATTATCTAAAAAAACCGACTAGGCTGGCTAGAGCCGCGCGGCCTGCTTGTGCCCGTTCCCGACCTCACCTCTTTGTGGACGAGTCTGTACGTGGATGACTTGGTAATCTTCGTTACGTCGGACGGCTTGAGCCTTTCCGCGGTGAAGGGGGCGTTACAGCTTTTCGGCCAAGCTTTGGCCTTTTCTCCAATCTTGATAAGAGTGTTGCCACGCCCATGCACTGCTCAAAGGAAGACATGGAAGCTCTTGTGCGGGTACTGGCGTGCCGGTCAGAGCCGTTCCCGTGCAAGTACCTCGGCATCCTGCTCTCGGTCTTCAAGTTGAAGCGCTCGGAGGAGTAGCCGCCGCTTGACACCGTGGCAGCTAGGATTCCGGGATGGAAGGGCAAGGTGCTCAACCAAGCTAGAAGAGCCGCACTGCTGAAGGCGACGCTCTCGGCGATACCGATCCACACGACCATTGCCCTGTGTTTGTCTCCATGGGCAATCAACAACACCGACAGGTTGAGGCGTGCGTTCGTGGGGCGGGACGGATGAGGTGTCAGGTGGGCAATGCAAGGTGGCTTGGCCGGTGACATGCCGCCCCATGGCGCTAGGTGGCCTGGGAATCTCAGATCTCAGGTGTGTGGGGGTGGCGCAAGCCGCCGAAGACAAAGGAGAGAGTGGTGTTGGCCCTATTCTAGGCGGCCACGGTCTTCAACTTGGGCAATGGCGAATCCACTTATTTTTGGACTGATTGTTGGTTGCAGGACCGCTGCATCAAGAACATAGCACCAGCGGTGTTTAGTAGAGTAAAGTCGAGGAAGATAGGGGTGACGGTGGCTGAGGCTTTGACTAATGATGCATGGGTCGGCCACCTTGTAGGGTCCTTGACAATGGCGTTCCTCGTCCAATTCTCTGAGCTGTCTGACCTATTAGACAGGATGAGGCTATCTCCACGTCCAGACACAATCACCTGGGGACTCACCGCCGATGGTAATTATTCAGCAGCGTCAGCTTATTGCCATGTTCTTCAGGTCTTCACCGGTGTTGGGGGCTACGAGGCTGTGGAAGACAACCGGTCCCCCTGGGTTTATTTTTTTCTTTTGGTTAGTTCTACACGACCGATGTTGGACGTGCGATTGTAGGTTGCGCCATGGGTTGCAACAGCACAATTTTGCATCATGTGTGACCGGGCACCAGAGACGGTGGACCACATCCTGCTGGGATGCTCGTTTAGCAGGGAGGTTGGGCGTCTCTTTCTTCGCTGGCTACGTCTTCAGGACATCGTCGGGATCACTCAAGAGCACACGGTCCCCTAGTGGCTACGGGTTAGGAAGGCCATGCCCAAGGAGCTGCGATGTGGATTCGACTCCATGTTCCTGTTCATTGGAGGGATGATTTGGAAAGAGCGCAACGCGCGGACCTTCAATGGTACTTCATCATTTTGCGGTGCAGTTTGCGCGATGCATTCGAGAGGCTGCGACAGGCATCAGGACCTTCACGCCTTTGTTAGCAAGAGCCTGGGTGCCTTTGTCTTGGGAGCAAGGTTCGTTCAAAATGTAATACCTACGACGCATCCAGTAGCTGCTAGGTTGGACTTCTAGGAAACTCATGGGTTACCGAGCATCCGCATTGCATTGTAAAACTCTTTCGCTTAATAAAATACGCGCTTTGGCGTGATCTCTAAAAAAATTGATGAATTATGAATATATATCATGCATGATGAATGCGATAGAAGTCTGCTAGAATATATTTTTTTTTATAATTTTCATCAAAAAATTCTCTGGTGCCATGCTTTGTTTCTTTTTAGGAAAATAGAGGGTGCAAGCCCTACCGTGCTTTTATTTAAAAAATAAATAAATATATAGTTTTTCAACAACGTTTTATGATACAAAGAAGGTTACAAAGAAAATTAAAGAAGGGTGCAAGCCCCACTTCGCCATGCTTTGTATTCTTTAACTCCTTGAAGCTCTTGCTGAATTTTCCCGGCTCTAGTGAACTTATTGTAGCACTAGAGAGCTAGCCTAATGAATATGGTCTTGTTTGGTGAGCCTTCAAGAAAAGCATTGTTTACTACTCCATCCGTTTCAAATTATATGTAGATTTGACTTTTTAATACGTTCATTTTGCTATGCATCTAAATACAACAATATCTATACATACATAACTAAATGGATGAAAAAAAAATCGATTTATAATTTGGATGGAGGGAGTAACGTAGAACATTGCATCGCATAGAAAAATGGCTAAAACTTCGTCTACAAATGAACTACAAGAGAAAAGAGCCGGAGCTCGGAGGGGCTGCAGTTTGGGGATTCTTTTGGCTGGGTTCTTGTCATAGTTCG
Source organism: Hyparrhenia diplandra (assembly GCA_015847255.1). NCBI lineage: Eukaryota > Viridiplantae > Streptophyta > Magnoliopsida > Poales > Poaceae > Hyparrhenia > Hyparrhenia diplandra. The sequence continues at coordinate 35,727 of JADLZK010004774.1, forward strand.
TCGACCGGTCAATACAAGGGGATGACAAGGGACGTGACGTAGCAAGAAGGAGGGAGGGGCGATTCACACGCACGTGGCCCGAGGTGGGCGGCGGCGGCGCTGGTTGCCGCGGCGGCGTAGGTGGTGCAGGCGGCGGCGGCCGAGGGCCAAGAGCTGAGGGTGTTAACCCTAAATTGTTCTTTTCCGATTAACACAAACGGTATGCCCCCATATTGTACCAAACGGTGCTGATGATAAAGTCCTCTTAAGGTGCTCAAAGGCTGTTGTTGCCAAGGGTGTCCAACAGAATGAGTCCTTTTTAAGAAGATCAGTCAAAGGACGTGCAATTGTACCATAATCCATTATAAACTTTCTGTAGTAACCAGCGAGTCCCAGAAAGCCTCGCAATTCACGGAGAGTTGTGGGGAGCGGCCAAGCGGTGACGGCCTCAATTTTCTCCGGGTCAACACCACCCAAAGATCCGATATAATATGTCCCAAATAACCCAATTGTGATTGACCAAAGAGGCATTTAGATTTCTTTAAGAAGATATTATGAGATGCTAGTACCTTGAAAACCTCTTCCACATGGTGGAGATGCTCAGACCAGGATTTGCTAAATATCAGGATATCATCAAAGAAAACCAGCACAAACTTACGCAGAAACGGTCCCAATATATCATTCATCAAAGCTTGAAAAGGTGAAGGTGCATTGCATATTTCAAATGGCATGACCAAAAACTCAAAGTGCCCATGATGTGTCCTGAAAGCTGTCTTTTCGATGTCCGGAGGATGCATGCGTACCTGGTGATAGCCTGAGCGAAGATCTAATTTGGTGAAGAATTTAGCACCTTCTAGTTCATCCAGTAATTCAGCAATAACCGGTATTGGAAATTTGTCTTTCAAGGTATTACTATTGAGCTCCCGATAATCAACACAAAAACGCCAAGTCCGATCATGTTTTTGACAAGAAGGACATGTGATGAGAATGGCGGTGCTATACCGGATGATACCTTGATGAAGCATGTCCGCACATTGTCGTTCAGTTCATTTTTCGTATCCGAGGGTAACGATAAGGGCGAATAATGACAAATGGGCCGAGAGGGATCCTTAAGATGAATTCTATGATCATAACGCCGTTGAGGTGGGAGCCCCGAAGGCTCTCGAAAAAGCTGTTAGAATTTGCATAACAGAGGATCCATTGGCACGTCGGAGAAAGTATATGAATACCGGTTGAGAATCTTTCTCTTTAGAGAGGCCGTGCCATGTGATCGGGCTGTCCTTTCCGTCGAGAACTTCATAATAAGTTTATTAAAATTCCGCACAATATTTCCCAAAGAACTCAGCCAGTCCACACCCAAAAACAACATCATAGCCTCCTAATTTGATCTGAAGAAATCTGCTTTGAAGCTTTCGGTAGCAATAGAAAATTCAATATCATCATACCTTCCCACATTTGTTATGTGTTGTCCATTGGCGACAAAGCAACTTTGAGCGGACGGTGTAAAGAAGAACTTTGAGGCCCAGTTTCATAGCCAAATCAGAATCCGTAAAATTGTGTGTTGAACCAGAATCTAATAGAGCCAATAAATTGGTGCCATTGATATTGATAATTAATTGCATGGTAGGACAAGTGGCTATGCCGATTAACCCATGAACCGATATTTGAATATCAGAATATCCTCTTGTGCGTACCTTTGAGTTCTGTCGGGGGAAGCTGTATAGAGACGTCTAGCAAGTGCTATGACTGTCTCAATATCGTGGTTGATGTAGTTGGACGTCGATCCGAATCGAGGTGCTAACCCAAAGAATATAAAGCATAGCCCGCTGTTTGGGGAGAGGTGTTGTACCTTGTTCGGTGTTCTTTGGAACGTATTAGTGTACCGCCCAAATCTCCCGTCTATCGTGATCTTTGTCGGATCACCAAGGTGATTGTGTAGTGGAGTTCCAAAACGTCCGGTAATAGCTGCAGAAAATTCAGGCCAGGTTGGTTGACCCACTTCATTTTTCTAACGAATAAACCAAGATAATGCGTTCCCTTGGAGATGGAACGGCGAGCTGCATCCGATCCGTATTAATAATTCCTTGAGCGAGAAAAAATTTATCACACTTGTACAGCCAATGAGAAGGGTCACCCTTGCCATTATACTCGGAAAAAATAATTTAATATTATTTGGTACGTGCCTCGGGATTTTTTCGGCAAGAATTTAGGTGGAAATTCTGGAATAATTTCTTGGGGAATTTTTGTATCAAATTCGAGATGAAAATTCGGACTGTCATTGGCCGTAGGATTGAGGAATCGGAGGTGCGGCGGATGGAGGGCTCATCTGTGTCTGGATCAAGAGAGCGCTTGGAGGGCGGGATGTACTTAGCCGATGATGGGGCTGAATTAGCCTCCATGCTTTGGCCTCCATTGTTGCGATGTACTCGCCGATGATCCCGTTGACGTTGTCGTGATGGATTGTCCGGTGGTACAGGCCATTGATCGCCCGGTCTCCGGATACCAATCTGTCACAACCCGTTTTCGCCAACGCGAGAGGAAGAACGAAGCGTGACGTGGCGAGAATCGAGGGAGTTGCCGCGAAGGTGATGGCGTGATGGACGGTGTGACGGGCGGCGGCGCGGCGGCGGCGGCGGCAGCCGGGCGCCCTTGGCGCGGGCGGGCGCGGCGGCGGCGCCGCTAGGGCCGGGCGCGGTGGCGGCGGCGTCCGGGGGAGGGGCGGCGGCGACGGCGCAAGGAGCTAGAGAGCAAGGTAAAAACCTAATTATTTTGTTCTTGATCCTCGACGATAGTTGCCCCCATATATTTATATGAGGGGTTTACAATTGCTAACGGGCCAGGCCCATTAGTCTTTTCTGACTCTCTTTAATTTAATCTAATAATTATAATAATAAAGCTAAATAATAATTAAATATTCAGATACTCCGTTTATCTCGGGCGACTACCGTGTGTCTCGACAGGTGTGCAAGCTATATTCAAGGCACAATGTTGGCTACGGTTTTGGGTGTTGCTACAACATATAAAAAGACACAAAGTAGAAGATTTTCTGGCAAGCAAAATATTAGAAGTTGTCGCTTTAGATGTATTTCGAAGATTAGGTGGAAAAGTAATAATAATCTTCGTATGCGATTTTCTTTCCATCTGACTTTTGCTATTTCCACTTTACTTTTATTAGTCGAGAATAAAATTTTGACTCTGCGGCTAGAGCGTGGATTTTTCTATTTTCTAGAAAAAATATTAGTGATCTTTTCCTGGTAGTTTCGGTAAAATTGTATGTGCGTGGCCAGCAATGCATTCAAACTTAGCAGACGTTCAGCGTTCACATTGAGACATCATCCAGATTTTATGACCAGATGAGACGAGGGCGCGAACCAGAAAGGCATCAGCTGAGTATTTTCTCTCGTTGTCCGGCACCCAGATTTTAAGAGAACATGCAGATTTTATGATCTGTCGATGCAGACTCGGCCGGCACCCACGTTTTCAGTATGCACAGACCAGCTCCTATTGCCCTTCTGAGAAAGAAGAGATGCGCCAATTGTCCGTTCCGTGTTGAGCAACTTCGGAGACGACAAGACGAAAACCACACAAAGCTAAAGGTTTGGAAGCATAAGCTTCCAGCATCCATCAAACGTGATATTATAAGAATAATCTCCGGTCAGCTGTGGTCTTTTCTCTCGCTGAAGTATTTATATACCCATTAGTATCGATAAGATCTGAGCGAGGCAAATTTCTTCAAAAATAATCGTCCTTACGGCGATCAAATCTCCCGGTGAATGCTCATGGAGGGCGGTAGTCGCAGTGCCAGTCCCCCAGCACAAGGTACGTGCCATCTCCATGTTGCTTCCTTGCGCGCAGCCTACAAAGGGAAACAAGTTAAGCGTCGGCTGATTATTGCTAAGTGATGTTATAATAGGATTGCTGTGGTCACCGGAGCCAACAAAGGAATCGGGCTAGAGGTGTGCCGGCAACTAGCCGGCAACGGCCTAACCGTCGTCTTGACAGCCAGGGACGAGGCGAGAGGCTTAGCCGCTGTCGAGAAGCTCAAAGAAGCAGGGTTCTCTGATGTCATTTTCCATCAGCTGGAGATCACGGATGCTAAGAGCATCGCTCGGCTGGCTGATTTCTTGAAGACACGTTTCGGGAAGCTTGACATCCTCGTAATAAGTTGCATCTCTCAAACTTCTAAAAGTTTCTTGATATATATGACCGTCGATTGATAGGATTAGTGAACTTTATTGTAGGTAAATAATGCCGCCGTTGGTGGTGTTGAGTACGTCCAAGATCCAATCGATAGCTCAACATCGAGCGACCAAAAGGTGAGCTTCACACATCTTCATCGGCTAATCGGAGCATTTAAATTTAAGGCTAACCGCTCACAAACAGTTCAGTGGCATGGATGAGCTTCAGAGGCTTGGATGGATGTTTCAAAATGTCCGCGAGACTTGTGATTCTGCAAAGGAAGGCCTACAGACCAACTACTACGGCACGAAGCATGTAATCCAAGGCTTACTGCCCCTGCTGAAAGCTTCCCCCGATGGGAGAATCGTTAACGTCTCCTCCGAGCTCGGGCTTCTACGGGTAAATACAATCAATTAAGCCTGCTCTGTACGCCATATATATACTGCAAATCTGCAACAGACAGTAAATCTGAACATGCCTTACTCTTCTTTTGTTATAATGTACTGTAGCTATTCAACAACGAGGAGCTAAAGCAGGAGCTGAACGACGTGGAGAAACTCACCGAGGAGAGGCTGGACGAGGTGTTGGCCATGTTCCTGAGAGACTTCGAGGCCGGCGCCGCGGAGGCGTGCGGGTGGCCAATGTATTGCTGTGCGTACAAGGTGGCCAAGGCGGCCGTGAACGCCTACTCGAGAATCCTGGCCAGAAGGCACCCCGAGTTGCGCGTCAACTGCGTTCATCCCGGCTACGTCAAGACCGACATAACCATGAACTCCGGGCCCCTGACACCCGAGGAAGGTGCGAACAACGTGGTGAAGGTGGCGCTGCTGCCGGAAGGCGGGCCGACTGGCACCTACTTCGCGTTGGGACAGGAGGCGCCGTTCGTGTGATAGTATTTGCCGGACTGGACATGTTCACACGGCCGGCACTCACCAGTAGCTCCCATATGATAGTTTTTTTTTCAAAAGGACGGCAAAAGCTTTGCCGCGATTTCTATTAGACGGATAAAGAAAAAAGGCAAGTGCCAGCCCAATTTTTGACCTGAAACCGGGCCAGAAAAAATCATACAATTGTGAAGGATACCCTACTCCACTCGCACACCTAGGTACCAATTCAACTCAACTTGCGCAACCACTAGTGTCCACTCAACTCAACTTAGGGGAGAGATCCCCTCCTACTACCACTTGATACAAAAACAAACTCGGATGGGAGAAAATTAACAAATAGTTCCGCTCGGTTGGATTGGGTCATCAACACGAGCCTCCATCCACAACTTTCGGTCGGATTGGGACATCGACACAACACAAACAACACAAACTACACCACCACCACTGGGAGAGGAAGTGAAAGCAGGCCGTCGGAAACCTGCGCCGCCGTTACCAACGCTGTGCCTCGGCCCCATTTGCAAGCCCCAAGCGGCTACCATCACTCCTCCACCATAGGACCATCGTCCCCCCAAACCGCACACGCATGATCGCCGATCTCCCCTGCTCCAGCGTTGCATCAGTAGAACAATCCCGTCACGGCACATTTGAAAACACCGATCCTGGCTACTGCGTGGTGGGGGCCTTGCCTCATCCACCGACTCACACTCCACTAAAACCACGCCCGGGAATCGAGATAGCTGAAACCGCTTAGAGAACGTCACTTCCGCCCGGCCATCACCGAGATCACCCACGCACCAAGCGCACCGGCCCAAGGCCTCGGCACCCATGGGCCCCTCGCATCTCGCCGCCAACACCAAGACCACGGCGCACCTCCTATGCCACTGCGCATAGGCCAACCGCACCACCTCCCACACTGCCGCAAGGCGAGATGAGTCTCGATAAGCGCCGCCTCCAAGGAGGACGTGACGCCGAAAGGCGCCGCCGCCGCTCGTCCAGAAAACCGGACCGGGTTTTCACCCCGAGACTCCGTGCTTTAGAACACGATGCCCCATAATGGTGTCCCCAACGGGAAGAACGACGCTCCAAGAGCGCCGCCACCATTACCACCGGCAAGAATGTCGGTGAAGGCTTTCGCCCGGAATGACATCGCCCCTTACGCACGCTCACACACAAGCAGCGGCGACTCCCCACCGCCTCCGTACTCCCGGGCGAGGAGGAGGTTTGGTACATCACTACAATGCCGCCATGGCAGCGAGGAACGTGCTGGCCACCAGCCCCGCCACCAAGACGACGCCGAAACCGCAAACGAAGAAGGAAGTAGACGGGAGCACCACCAACACACCGCCGCCCCATCGCCCGCGACGCGAGAAGACTACCAACGCCGTCTCGACCACCTTGGCCGAAACGCCGGCAAACTCGGGCGGCCCCCCACGTGGCCTCCCCGCCGTGGGAGTCACCGCGCCCGCACCTTGCGGCTGCCGCCACGCCGCCGCCGCCGCCCCGAGTGCGGCCACGCCGGCACGCCCAAGGTCCTGTGTCGCCCCGACCCGTCTTGCCGCGATCCAAGCCGACCACCACAGCTACTCCACCACCACAAGCAACCACTCCACCACCTTCCTCGGGGAACACGCAGTCCACAGGACCACCGTCCATGAGAACAAGCATCAAGTCCAATCGCTTTTCGAGTCCCCTCGACGCCGAACATGCTTGTTCGCGCCCGAGTCCTCGACGCCGTCGGCCGCCCCCGGCGTTGCGGCATCGAGGGACCCGACCACCTCCGGCGCCCTGGCCGTCGGCCGCCGCGGGACCGGCGCCCGCCTCCGTCGGTCCGCCCCCGTCGGTCCGCTACCACCTCGCTTCCGGGCCGCCCCGATCCGGACCACCAATGGCGGATCCGCCACCTGAACCCGGATCCGGCGCGGGACCAGGACCGGCCGTCGCCGTCGACCTCCCCACACCGAGCTCCACGGTCGCTCGGTGGATGAGGGCGCCCGGGTCCGCCGCTGAACGCCCCGCCGCCGCCTTCCGGCCGGCCGGCGCTTTTGCCGGCGCCGGCTCCGGCGGCGTGGCGAGAGATGAGGTAGGTGGGGGGCGGCGCTAGGGTTTCGGGAGGACCTCCCGCGTCGCCCTCATGGGAGGCGACCAAGGGAGGGATGGGGAAGGTTCTCCTTGGAATTTGACCAACTCCCCATATGACAGTTTGGACTCTATCATATTGTTGTCAGTGTCTCTTATCTTTTTTTTCTTTCCGAATCTTATTGCTAGACGTTCTACAACTAATATAACTAGTGTCGTGGTCTAATACCACCGTCACAGTAATGTCTGGCTAATGCGTGCTTCGATGGCCTAGCTCTAGAGACAATGACACAAGGTTTATACTGGTTCGGGGCAAATCGCGCTCCCTAGTCCAGTGTGATCACTATCTGAGCTCAAACGCTCATACCGGGGCGAGTACAAGCGAGTCGAGAGAGGGAGAGGGCTCCCAAGTCTCTGTGATTGAGGCTAGCGCCAATATCGAGTGGGTGTTGTGCTGTGGAGAGTGAACCTTGCTGTTCTGCCTCAACCCAGAGGCCTACCTCCCCTTTTATAGTCGCAAGGGGGGCAGGGAACATGAGCTCCCCTCGGGTTGAGGACTTGAAGAAATAAAAACATATATGCAGGGCAGTAGATGCGTGGAAGAGCTCTCGGATGAGCTCCCGACCCGGGCGAGAGCTCCATTCGAGCTCCTGAGTGCTTTGGGCGTCGAAATTGGTCGTCGTCGTACGCGGGAATTGCGGTTTGGGCGGTGGTCAGGCGTCGCCTTGTCCCTAATCGTAGTTGGAAGACGTCTCTTCGGCATGGGGGCGTCCATACCGTCGATGGGAAGGCATACCCCGTGTGTACCTGTGCGACACTGTAGCAGAGCTGTTGGAGCCGACGGGGTATGGCGAGGTGGTCGAATGACCTCTCCCTGTAGCTGTAGCTCTACGTGGCTACAGTGCTCGTCAGGGAGTGGTTGAATTTGTCAGGGAGTTGTTGACCAACTCCTGTACCCGCAGGCTTCTTCGAGAAGGCAGGCGGACGAGCCCTTGGCGGTCGTCGTCGTGAGGTTCGTCGCGGGGGAGCTCGAGCGAGGCGGAAAGAGGTCCCCGGGCGAGGTCGAGCGTGATGAAGACGGGGGAGCTCGTCACGGGGAGAGCTCGGTCGAAGCGGGAAGGTGGTTCTTCATTTGAGGAGCTCATTCGTGAGGGCCCGGGCGAGGCGGAGGCTTGCCCTTGTAGGGAGAGCTCGTATGTGGAGAAGACTTCGTGCACCACGGTAGGACGCCTTGTCTTTCGTGTGATCGGGGTCCGGGGTTACATTTGAGTTGAGAGCTCGCTTATGGGTATCCCAAATATCGATCCCCCACAAGAGCCCCCCAGAGCATTTGGGGAGGGGGTCTCTCCCAGATGCTGTTCGCGCGGCGGCCTTCTTCGTAGTGGGAACCCTCGTCTGGGATTTGATGTTTGTTCGTGGGTACGCGCGAGCGCACCCGCGGGTGTAGCCCCCGAGGCTCCGTGGGAACAGTAAGTTCTCGCGGACGCTTTTTAGAATTTCTGTGGGCTCGTCGACCCGTCCCCTCGTGATTGTTCACGGGGGCGGTGAGCTCGAGCTTCGATCTTGCCTCGGCTGGCCGAGATCGGCGCTCGGTGAGCTGCCGTCGGATAGTCAGGTGAGGTCCGAGCTCATCGGCTCGTTCGCCCGATCGGTTGGGGGATCAACCTCGGGTTCCGAGCCCGACTTCCGTAGTTCTCGAGCCCCGGGCGTGCCAGGGGCGGGCGCTTCCCTCATCGGTGAGGGTTAGCTCGAGCCGGTCGTGACTCTCGCAACCCCGGACGCGGTGAGTAAAACCCCCCGAGCCCTTTCGAGAGCTCGGCGTGGGCCGTCGATGCCGCTTTCGCAAAGGGCTCTCCTCGCTCGTGGTGTCTCCGGGCGGCCCTCGAAGCTCTCGAGCGGGCTGGCCTTGAAACCGAGGCGATGAGCTCGTGTTGCGAGCTGCTTTTCGGAGCTCGGCGACTTGGCCGTTCTTGAGCTCTCGGTTTTTACCACGTGGTGTAAAAAAATAGCCGTTGGGATCTTACCGTTGAGGTTTTTACCGTTGGTGGGGAGTTATCCCATTAATGCCGCGGCCACTTTCGGCTTCCGCCCGGTGTCGCGCGCGCGTCGACCTCGCGGTGTCGGTTGCGGGCGGACGTGGTGCGTGGTGGGCCCCGGCGGTTTCACCTCGTTGCCTCCGCCGCGCCGGAGCTCTATAAATAAGCAGAGATCGGGGAGCGGATTCACCTTCCCATCTCTTGCCTTCCTTCACAGAGAGAGAGAGAAAGTTTAATCGCCGTTGCACTGTTCATAGATCCGATCTTCCACCTCCCCGCTTCACCGGTGACCCGTTTGGAGGCGGGAGATGGGTTCGTGGCTGCGTTCGACGGCGACGGAGGCGCGTTGTCGAGAGGTGCGGCGTCGTCGGCGGGTTGCCGTATCCGCGGGCGGCGGCGGAGGAGTGGATCATCCCATCCGGCGTCCCACGCGGTGCCCGACCTGCCCGGCGGGAGTACGTCGTCTCGTTCATCGCCTTCCACGGCGCGGGCTCGGCATGCCCGCGGATGACTTCTTCCGGCGGCTCATCGCGTACTGGGGCATCGAGCTCCAGCACCTTACGCCGAACGGGGTGCTGCTCCTCTCCGCCTTCGCGATGCTCTGCGAAGGGTGGTTGGGGATCCCTCCCAACTGGGAGCTCTTCAAGCACTACAACTTCGCGAAGGTTCGTTCCACCGCCGGAGGCGGGAGGCGGCCCGGCCCCGATCGCTGCGTGCCGATGCGGCTGCGGGGGAAGGTGCGAGAGTCCTTCCGGGAGGACGACTTCCCGTCGGCCAACCCTGGGTGGAGAGAGGAGTGGTTCTATCTTAAGAACGACCCCTCTCACCCCTGCCGCGGTTCACCGGCCGCACCTTCGCCAAGGGGAGCCAGCTGTGGCGCGAGGGCCCGCATGACAACACCACGGAGCAGGTGGAGGCGGCCGTGAGCAAGATCAAGTTGCTCCGGGACGCCGGGCTGATGGTGAACCACATCATCGAGGCCTGGCCGCAAGGCGGTGGTGCCTCTCCGGCGTCGAACTCTCCGGGATGTGGGAGATGAGGAGGAGGGACGCCCGTTCGTGGGGACGGCAAACGCCCCAGCCTCACCGTCGACCGGTGGAGTTTTGGATGAACACGGTGACGAAGACGGGGTGAGGGCGCGGAGCTCCCGAGATCCTCCCTAATCCAGAGACCTCTGCGTTGGTAGCGCTCGTCGTCTTGCCTTAGCTCATTCCTTCGCTGCTTTGCATCTGGCGATGAGCTCGAGCTCTACAGGTTGGCGTGGCGCGTCCTTTCGGCTCTCAACCCCCCTCTTCCCGTGGGGCGAGGCCGACATCTGCCGGCGCCCAGCGGCCCTCGTTCGGAACGAGGGGGCGGGCTCGTCCAGCGGCGGCGGCGAGCAGGCGGTCGAGGAGGTGGAGCCCTGGCGTCGAGCGCAGGGGGCGCCTTCAACGCCGGGCGATGCCCTCGACCGAGGCGGCCGGAGCTTCGTCGGGGCCTACGAGGCTCGCTGCCCTGGTGGTGGCCTTGAGCGCTGGGCGGCGCCCATTCCCCGGCCACGGCCGGTGCCGGGCTCCCCCGGCCCCGACGCGGGGCCGGGCGCCGGTCGAGGACGTCCCGGGCTCGGGCGGCCGAGGCGCAGCGAAGAAGAAGAAGAGGGTGGATGCTCGGTGAGCTTTCTCCCTTCGTATCGTCATTGGTTGCAATGGTTGACCACAGTGCGACCGACGGTTGTGCTCGGGCGGCGGCGGCGTGCCTCGTGAAACGTCCCGAGGACGGACGTGCCTAGCTCGGCCGTCGTGGGCTCGGGCTCGGAGATGGTGAGCTCGGCGGCACCGTCGACGATGAGCTCGATGCCCGCTCTTCGCGGGCGCCGGCGAGCTCGGGGATGGTGACGACAAGCTCGTCGGTGGGAGCGGGGCGGCGAAGGGCTCACGGATGATGGCACTGTTCCCCTTCAAGGGGACGCTGTCGACTGGCCTTCGCTGGTTTCGGGAGCCTCTCGTGCCCTGAGCTCCCCTTCGGCGCCGACCGTCCCCGTGGGCGGGCATTGAGGACCGTCAGCGGGCTCGGTCGAAGAGCTTCAGCCAACGGCCTCACCGGGGGGGCCGGGGGCGTCGGCACTCAAGGCGCCGCGAGCTCCTTGCGGCGGCGACGGAGGCGGAGAAGGCGGTTCGGAGGAGACCCCGGCCACCGAGGAGCGCGTCGAGAGGAGCCCGCGCGAGGTCGAGGCCCGTCCTCGGGCCGAGGAGGTCGTCGACATCTCCGATGACGAGGATGCCGGCGCGGGCGGTGAGGGCGGTGCGGACGGGGGTTCTCCTTGGCGGCGACGGATGCGGAGAAGGCGGTTAGGAGGAGACCCGCCACCGAGGAGCGCGTCGAGAGGAGCCCGCGCGAGGTCGAGGCCCGTCCCCGGCCGAGGGAGGTCGTCGACATCTCCGATGATGAGGATGCGTGCGGGCGGCGAGGGCGGTGCGGGGGGGGAGATGAGGGCCTAGAGGATGAGGCCGTGGAAGGCGCCGCCACCACGAAGCGTTCTTTGCCGGCCCGCAGTGCCGTTCCTTGCCGTAGGGGCGATCGAAGTTGACGGGGCCAAGGTGTCCGTGCGCTGTCGCGACGACGCGCGCCTCCGCTGTGCATGGACATCGTCATCCCTCCGACTTATGCCCGGGTCGCCCCGCCGCGTCGCCGTTCTTTGGAGGAGGCGGTCGTCGACCATTGGTGCCGGCGGAGAAGTGCGCCGTCGTCTTTTCGAGGTTTGTCGATGTCGCGGTAGTCGGGGCTTTGTTTCGTGCCTTCTACCCTGTTTAATCGTTTGTGGTTTGCGGGGCGTGGGGAGGCCATCGGGGACATAATCGCTCGCCGACAAAGACCTCCCCGAGGGCCGGTGGTTTCGTCGGGCGGCCGACGGCGTTGTGCGCGGAGATGTGCGACGAGCTCGGCTCCGCGCAACTCCAGTACCGGTTCCCCGGAGGCCCGGGGCGGAGGAGGGCGGCCGACCTCATTCGCGGAGCGGAGGAGCGGGGCTGCCAAAGAGGCCCGGGGCGAAGGTGGGGGCCGCGGCGCGGAGGCGGCCCGGTGGGAGGAGGAGCTCGAGCTCGCCCATAAGCGGCAGCGAGAAGATGCGGGAGGAGCTCGAGTCCCTTTGCGGATGCTCGACAACAAGGAGCTTGAGCGCTCGGCGCTCGAGCTGGCGCGGAGTCCCCTCCCGGAAGGACAAGGACGAGCTCGCCGAGCAACTCCGCCATCGTGACACCGAGCTCGAGTAAGTGCTCCGCACCTCGTCTTTTTGTCCCGTTTATTCAGCGTTCGGGGCTGATTGTCCTTGTCGGCGGGGCTTTAGCCTATGACCACGAGGCCTCCGATCCGTGGTGTATCTTTGCGTGCTTGGAGGCGGAGAAGGATCGGCCGGAGGCCGAAAACCACGAAGCTGCGGTGCAACGGCGGGAGCTCTATGACGAGCTGTGGAGTAAGCGGGCGGCTTGTCTTCTGCCTTGTATCCTCGTAGTCCCGTGACTTATGTTTTGACCCGCCGTTTTTTGCTTGTAGTTGAGAAGCGGGGTTCTCTGAAGGCGACGCGGGAAGCCGAGGACAAGGGTCGGGAGCTCGCCGCCGCCGAGGCCTCCCTGAAGCACACGCAGCTCGTGCTGCAGGAGAAGGAGGCGGACTTGAGGCAGCGGACCAGCGACCTTGTTGACGTGTGGAAGGAGCTCGGGAGCCTCCAAGAACGCGCTGCCAAGGCCATGGAGGAGGCCGAGAGCTCGAAGCGCGCGCGTGAAGGTCTCGCGTCCGAGGTCGAGGCCGTCTGCGACGTCCTCGGGGTGGAGGACTTGGCGGACCCGGTCGAGCGGGTGTCGGCCATCCCACGTAAGGTGACGGAGGACGCGGGCCGCGTGGTCCACAAGGCGATCAGCGTCGTCTTCACCCACTACCCCTACTTCGAGGTCGACATCGTGAAGAAAGGGTGGGCGCCGGGCGTTGACGATGCTGACGTGGAGCGGAAGGCCGCCGCCGCCGAAGCTGCTACCGCGGAGCTATCTGTCGAGCTCTTCAAGCTCGCCACCGAGGAGCTCGAGGTCTTCGAGCCCCCTGCTGGAGGAGGTGAAGCGGCCGAGGAGCCCGTTGAGGAGGAGGCAGCTGCGCAGGATGTCCCCGCCCCGGCGCCGATGGACCAAGTCCCGCCTGCGCAAGAATAGGAGCTCGAGGCTAGGCCTCTTTTGGTTGTGAGCTTGTTAAGTCCTCGTAGTTGAGGCAAATTATAAAAACTTATGGAAGCTCGTGTGGTAGTTAACGGGAGCCGTCTTTCCTCTTTTATCGTACTCTGTTTCCACTTTGACTTTTGGTGAGCTCATGATTCGAGAGCCGGATGGCGGGCCATTCCTCGCTGGCCGCGGGGGCGCGGGAGGTCGTTAAGGGCGATCGCGCCACGCTGCGGCGGTGAGCTCACGCTTAGTCGTTTCGAAACATCGTTTGAGTTAGGAGGAGAGAGTGTGAGCTCGTGAGTTTGAGCTCGTCGCTGAGCTCTGAACTTGTAGGTTTTTGAAAAAAACGGTGCGTTGAAAACGTGGGGGGTGTGCACCGCTCCTTGTAGCCCCCGAGCAAGGGGCGGGTCTTCGCCGGGGGCGAAGGCCGGTCGTTGCTCGGATGTGCTAAGGAAAGAATTCGAAATGCTTGCACATATTTCGCATCGAATTTGTGCTTTTATTGAGCTCTCGTAGCTACAATATTTCGAAATACATTTAGGGGTAGAAGCGACGTAGCTGTTCGATGTTCCACGCGTTGGCGAGGACCCGGCCTTGGTGGTCCTTGAGCTTGTATGTGCCCGGCCTCAGTACTTGGTCGATGATGAAGGGGCCTTCCCAAGGCGCTGAGAGCTTGTGCTTGTCCTTCGAGCTCTGGACTCGACGCAGGACGTAGTCGCCGACGCTGAAAGCTCGTCCCTTGACGTGGCGGTCGTGATAGCGCCTCATGGACTGCAGGTACTTGGTGGAGTGGATGAGGGCGATGTCACGGGCTTCATCGAGTGAAGGCCTGGGACGCTCGTTGAAGGCCTGGACGCGGGGCGAGCCGTACTCGGGGTCGGTGGGGAGCACGGCCTCGGACCCGAAGACGAGGAAAAACGGCGTCCGCCCCGTAGCTCTGCTTGGCGTTGTGCGAAGACTCCATACGACCGAGGGGAGCTCGGCGAGCCATCGGCGGGCGTATTTCTGGAGCCTCTTGAAAATGCGTGACTTTACGCCCTGCAGGATCATGCCGTTAGCTCTTTCTACCTGTCCGTTGGTCCTCGGGTGGCTGACAGAGGCCGTGTCGACGCGGATGCCGTGATCGCTGCACCAGTCGATGAAGACCTCTCCCACGAAGTTGGTGCCGTTGTCGGTGATGATAGAGTTCGGGACCCCGAATCGGTGGATGATGCCGGTGAAGAACTTGACAGTCTCCTCGGCTCGACACCGTGCGATGGGCATGACCTCGATCCACTTGGAGAATTTGTCGATGGCGACGAGGAGGTGCGTGTAGCCCCCGGCTGTTTTCTTGAAGGGTCCTACCATATCGAGCCCCCAAACCGCGAACGGCCAGGTGAGAGGGATCGTCCGGAGGGCGTCGGCGGGGAGATGTGTCTGCTTTTGGCGGCGGCATCCCTCGCAGTGTCGGACGACTCGAATGGCGTCCGCGACGGCGGTCGGCCAGTAGAAGCCTTGATGAAATGCTTTCCCAACGAGAGCTCATGGCGCCGCGTGGTGGCCACATTCGCCGGCGTGGATCTCCTTGATGAGCTCCTCTCCATGCTCGAAGGTGATGCATCGTTGGAGGGGCGCCGGAGGCTCGCGACGGTAGAGCTCTTCTCCGACGAGGATGAAAGATTTTGCTCTTCGCGCCGGGACGTCTTGACTCTTCTTGCCCCGGGGGGAGCTTGCCTTCCTTGAACCATTGGAGCAGCGGGATCCGCCAGTCAGGCTTGGGGACCGTCGCGGCTGAACTCGATCCGGCCCGAGCCAGCCCTCGAGCCGGTCGGGCTCGAGCTCGTGGCTAAGAAGGCTTTCGCGTTGGGGCGAGTTTGAGCTCTCGGGAGCGTCTACCTCCATGGGGTCGAGCTCGGGCGTCGGCGATCGAGTTCGCGGCCCACCGCGGAGGGTTCTCCCTTGAGTCGTATCGACGGCTTGTCTTTGCTTCGTGCATGAAGACGCCCGGTGGGGCCGTGACGGTCCGACGCGAGCTTGGCGAGGACGTCGGCGTCATTGTTGAGGTGGCGATGGACGTGGTTAACCGAGCCCGTGGAAGTGTTCCTCGAGCTCTCGGACCTTCTGGTGGTACGCGATCATCTTTGGGTTGACGCAGTCGACCTCTTTCATGACTTGGTTCTTTACGAGCTCGGAGTCACCCCGGACCTCGAGGTGCCGGATGCCGAGCTCGTGCGCGATACGCAAGCCATTTACCAGAGCTTCGTATTCGGCCACGTTGTTGGACGCCGGGAAGCGTAGGCGGATCGAGTACTTCATGCGCACCTTGCTCGGGGAGATGAAGACGAGCCCGACGCCGGCGCCATACTTCTTCACGGATCCGTCGAAGTACAGCGTCCAGTACTCGATGTCGTCGGGTCTGGGTGGCTGCTCGACCTCGGTCCACTCGGCGATGAAGTCAGCCAGGGCCTGAGACTTTATGGCGTCTCTGGGGGCGTAGGTGATGTCGGCCCCCATGAGCTCGATTGCCCACTTGGCCATGCGGCCCGTAACCTCGGGGCTACGGATGATCTCGCCGAGCGGGTACTTGGAGACGACCGTGACTGGGTGGGAGTCGAAGTAGTGTCTGAGTTTGCGCCGGGTGATCAGCAACGCGTACACGAGCTTCTCGAGCTGCGCGTAACGAGTCTTGGTGTCGGTGAGGACTTCGCTGATGAAGTACACCGGGCGCTGTACCTTGAGCGCGTGCCCTTCCTCCTCCCTCTCGACGACGAGCGCGGTGCTCACCACCTTCGAGGTGGCCGAGATGTAGAGGAGGATCGGTTCGTTGGGTGCGGGCGCGACGAGCACGGGCGGATTGGCAAGGAGTTGCTTCAGTGAGTCGAGCTTCTTTGGGCTTCGTTGGTCCGGCAAAGCGCTCGATTTTCTTCAAACAACTTGTAAAGCGGGAGGCTCCGTTCCCGAGTCGGGCTATGAAAGCGGCTTAGCACGGCTAGGCACCCCGTGAGTCGTTGCACGCACTTGACGTTTTTGATCGGCCCCATGTTCGTGATGGCGGCGATTTTCTCTGGGTTAGCCTCGATGCCACGTTCGGAGACGATGAAGCCAAGCAATTTCCCTCGGGGGACCCCGAAAACGCACTTTTCGGGGTTGAGCTTGACTCCGAACTCTCGGAGCTTGGCGAAGACCTTTTCGAGGTCAGGGATGAGCTCTTTCGAGCGTTTCGTCTTGACAACGATGTCGTCGACATATGCTTCTATGAGCTTTCCGAGGAGCTCTTTGAAGACTTTCTGCATGCACCTTTGGAAGGTGGCGCCAGCGTTCTTCAACCCGAAGGGCATTGTTACGTAACAGAATGCGCCAAACGGAGTGATGAAAGAGGTGGCGAGCTGGTCGAGCTCGTTCATCGCGATCTGGTGGTAGCCGGAGTAGGCGTCGAGAAAACAGAGTGTCTCGCACCCGGAGGTGGAGTCAACAATTTGGTCGATGCGCGGCAAAGGAAACGGATCCTTTGGGCATGCCTTGTTGAGACCCGTGTAATCAACACACATTCTCCATTTCCCATTCTTCTTCTTAACTAGTACAGGGTTGGCTATCCACTCGGGATGATACACCTCCTTGATAAACCTAGCGGCTAAGAGCTTATCTATCTCCTCGGCGATTGCCTGGCGTCGATCGTCGTCGAAACGTCTAAGCCTTTGCTTCACCGGCCGAGAGCCGGGTTTGATGTTCAAGGAGTGCTCGGCGACTTCCCTCGGTATGCCGGGCATATCCGAGGCCCTCCACGCGAATACGTCAAGGTTCGCGCGGAGGAAGTCGACGAGCTCGCTTTCCTATTTGGGAGAGAGCTCGGACCCCACGCAGAGGGTGCGCCCGTCGCCGTCGATCTTGACCTCCTTGGCGTCCTTCTCGGGCTCGAACGTGCCGGTGACCTTGTTGGTCTCAGGAGAGCTCGTGCTCCCAGCTGCGCGAGCTCATCGGCCGCGCTCGTGCGGCCGCCACCTTCTTAAGCTCGGGGAGTCCTCGGCAGCCCGAGGCCATCATCTTCGGCGGCATCTCCTCGATCTCGATTGCTGCGTCGGCGTCATGGACGGCGGCGGCGGCCGCGAGCCGGCGTGCTCGAAGGTGGAGTCGACGGTGATGACCCCCTTCGGCTCGGGTATCTTGAGCTTGAGGTAGGTGTAGTTGGGGACGGCCATGAACCGTGTAGCACGGCCGCCCCCCCCCAGAGCGTGGTAGGCGTTCTTGAAGGAGCACCTCAAACGTGAGGACCTCCTTGTGGAAGTTGTCCGGGGTGCCAAAGGTGACGGGAGATGGATCCGCCGAGCGGGACCATCTGCTTCCCCGGCACCACGCCGTGGATTGGTTCCGGCGAGGGGCGGAGTCGTGCCTTGGGGATGCCAAGGGCTTGGAGCGCGTGGATGTAGAGGAGGTTGAGGCCGCTGCCGCCGTCCATCAACACCTTGCCGAGGCGCTTGGTGCCGATGATGGGGTCGACGACGAGCGGGTACCTCCCCGGGTACGGGATGTGTCGTGGGTGATCCGCCTTGTCGAAGGTGATCGCCGAGCTCGACCACTTGAGGTAGGCGGGCGTTGCGGGCTCGGTGAAGAGGACCTCGCGGCGGGTGAGCTTTTGGCGACGCTTGGACTCGTAGCCGGGAGCTCCCCCGAAGACCACGTTGACGGCGCCGTCCTCGATGTAGATGTTGCCGTCGAACTCGTCGGGAGGCCGGCTTGGCGTCCTTGTCGTCGTCGTCCTTGCCTCCTCCCCGCAGCGTGCCCATCACGTGTTTCTTCATGAGGCGGCGAGTCCTTCATCTTGTGCTTGGCGGGCCCTCGTGGTGAGGGCACGGTGCCTCGAGCATCTTGTCGAAGTGCTCTTTGGGCACAAAGTTCGTGCCACCCTTGGGGCCGGCCTTGCGTTTGTCGCCACGGCGACGAACTCGTCGTCGTCGTCGTCGCGGGGGCGCTTGTTCTTCTTGTTCTTCTTCTTGCGGCGCGGGAGCCGGATCCTTCGGCGACGTCGTCGTCGGCCTTGGGTCTGCCCTTGCCCGTGACGGCAGAGACGGCGTCCTCTCCCTCGGCGTGGCGGGTGGCAAGGTCGAGGAGCTCCTTCACGGTCCCGGGCTTCGGACGCCCGAGCTCGTGGATGAGGGTCTCGCGGTGGTGCCGAGCGTAAAGGCGGTGACGACCTCTCGAGTCGGAGGCCTCGGAGAGGTTGTTCAGAGCTTGGAGAGCGCGATGTAGTCGCGCAGGCCCTCCCCTTCTTACGCTTGCACCCTCGGAGGTCCCACGTCGTGCTCGGCCTGGTGTGTAGGTGCCCCCGGAAGTTGCCGACGAAGACCGCGCGGAATGCGCAAGGTAAAGTGGGAGGTTGCGGATGATGAAGTAGTCGTTGTCGGCGCCCCCAGCCTGACAGCCGAGGCAGTAATCCTCGAGCCAGGTGGCAGGGTCGGTCTCCCCATTGTACTTCTGCACCGAGGTCGGAGCTCGGAAGCGAGAAGGAAACGGGCGTCATGGATGCGTGGCCGAACGCCCTTGGCCTCCTTGAGCTCGAGCTCGAGGACCCGGTGGTCCCGCTTGGGGAGGCGGGCTCGCGGGCGGCGCACGGTGTGGGGCTGCGGCTCTTGTCTTCTTGTCGTGGCGCCCACCGCGTCGCTTGTTATAGGTGCGAGGACGCTTCTCGTGGTCGTCGCGGTGGTAGTTGTCGTCGTCCCGGGGACGTTCTTTTCGCCAGAGCCTCCGCTTTGCGCCGGGCGTTTATGGTGTCCCCTGGCGTCGCGGTTTTCGCCGACCGCCCGGCGTGCGTGGACCTCGGGGTGGGAGGAAGCCTCGTGCTCCTCAGCAGTCGTCGGTGAGCGCGAGCTCGGCTGCTGCTGGACCGCCGCCTCCGCCGGGGAGTCTCTTGAGCTGCTCGTGGGTCCTCCGCGCCGCCTCGGGCTCCTCGGGGCAACGCGGCGGAGAAGTAATGCCGGCCGCCCGGGTTGGGACGCCCTCCCAAACACCGGCGGGAGTTGCTCGGGACCTCGTCCCGGTTGATGCGATCTTGGGCGTCACGAGCCCGAGCTCGTGCTCGTGATTGTCTGCCTTCCCCCGCTGCTCGGCAAAAGGAGGGCCTCGCGTTCTTGCTGCTGCGCTTGAGCTCCTCGAGCTCTTCCCGGCCGAGCCTTGGCGCGGTCGACGGGGCGGCTCGCGGCATGCGGCGAGTCCCGAGGCGTGTGTTGGGAGGCGTCGCTCGAGTGGACTTCTTCTACCGCACCCTCGGGGGTGTGGCACATGTAGCTCTTGCTGGCGTGGGGTCGCAATCCATGAGGCTCATCCCATCGAGGGCGAGCTCGAGCTCATGGATGCTGGTCTGCCGGGGCTCGTCGCCCCAGTAGAGTGGAAGGCCTGGCTGCCCGTCGGGGTACATCCTGGCGTAGGCCATCGTGAACGTCGGCCGACCGGCGCCTCCTCTCCCGGCCGAGCTATAGGGACGGCGTTGGCGGTGGAGAAGGTCACGTCGCGGGAGCAGGCTGCGTGGGCTCGCGTCCCAGGATGTTTGGGAGCAGGTCCTTGATGAGGACGAAGAAGCGATCCGCGGCGGCGCGAATGGGGCTGACCGGCGCGGAAGTCGAATCCCGTCCCATGCTCGTCAGGACGGAGTCGGTGACGCCTCGGAGGCGGCTCGGGATGTCCTCACGCCGCGTCGGGCGGCGACAGCTCCGGTGAGGGGCTCCTCCGGCACGGCGCCGGAGAAGTCGATGGTGCCGAAGCGCATCGCTAGCGCTGCGGCTGTCGTCGAAGCAGAGGAAGCCATCGGAGTGGAGAAACGTCGCACTAGCGCTGCCCCTACCTGGCGCGCCAACTGTCGTGGTCTAATACCACCGTCACAGTAATGTCTGGCTAATGCGTGCTCCGATGGCCTAGCTCTAGAGATAATGACACAAGGTTTATCTTGGTTCGGGGCAAATCGCGCTCCCTAGTCCAATGTGATCACTATCCGAGCTCAAACGCTCATACTGGGGCGAGTACAAGCGAGTCGAGAGAGGGAGAGGGCTCCCAAGTCTCTGTGATTGAGGCTAGCGCCAATATCGAGTGGGTGTTGTGCTGTGGAGAGTGAACCTTGCTGTTCTGCCTCAACCCAGAGGCCTACCTCCCCTTTTATAGTCGCAAGGGGGGCAGGGAACATGAGCTCCCCTCGGGTTGAGGACTTGAAGAAATAAAAACATATATGCAGGGCAGTAGATGCGTGGAAGAGCTCTCGGATGAGCTCCCGGCCGGGCGAGAGCTCCATTCGAGCTCCTGAGTGCTTTGGGCGTTGAAATTGGTCGTCATCGTACGCGGGAATTGCGGTTTGGGCGGTGGTCAGGCGTCGCCTTGTCCCTAATCGTAGTTGGAAGACGTCTCCTCGGCATGGGGGTGTCCATACCGTCGATGGGAAGGCGTACCCCGTGTGTACCGTGCGACTAATGCGAGCAGAGCTGTTGGAGCCGACGGGGTATGGCGAGGTGGTCGAATATGACCTCTCCTTGTAGCTGTAGCTCTACGTGGCTACGGTGCTCGTCGTGAGTGGTTGAATTTGTCGGGGAGTTCTTGACCAACTCCTCGCGGCCCCTGAGCTTCTTCGAGAAAGGCGGGCGGACGAGCCCTTGGCGGTCGTCGTCGTGAGGTTCGTCGTGGGGAGCTCGGCGAGGCGGAAAGAGGTCCCCGGGGCGGGAGGTCGGCGTGATGAAGACGGGGAGCTCGTCACGGGAGAGCTCGGTCGAGCGGGAAGGTGGTTCTTCATTTGAGGAGCTCATTCGTGAGGGCCGAGGCGAGGCGGAGGCTTGCCCTTGTATGGAGAGCTCGTATGTGGAGAAGACTTCGTGCACCACGGTAGGACGCCTTGTCTTTCGTGTGATCGGGGTCCGGGGTTACATTTGAGTTGAGAGCTCGCTTATGGGTATCCCAAATATCGATCCCCACAACTAGAAAGGGTAGTTTTCTTATTGTAGCATACTAGCATTTGGAGCTTTTTACTTGAAAAGTAGTTTTTGTAAAGAGTCATGTTAAGTTGTTACTAAGTCGGTTTCAAATTATAATTTCTTTGACTTTTTGACTTTAAGTTTGACCACTCATTTTATTTAAAAAAATTATACAAAATATCACATATTTTATTGTGGCTTTTAGTATAAGTTCTTCAAAAATAATTTGAATTTGACTATGTTTGTATTATTATTATTTTTGAATAAGACAATTGGTCAAACTTAGGGTCAAAAAGTCAAATAATTATAATTTGAAACTAAAGGAGTATATAATTGTGCTCTCTCAGTCTACACCCATAGAATTCTTGATATTTGTTTACATGTGGATCCCTGACCTGATGCTATTTACTAGTACCTAAACTATGTTTGGTAATTTGAAATGCTCATGGTGGCTTTGAAATGTTCATGGTGGCAAAATACCATAGAAATGGAAAAATTAATGGTCTCTAGGTTAAAAAAAAAAGGTAAAAAAATCATAAATCAAATCAACATGTTTGAAGATCAAACTCAAAACACCATATTCTTGGCA
Source organism: Hyparrhenia diplandra (assembly GCA_015847255.1). NCBI lineage: Eukaryota > Viridiplantae > Streptophyta > Magnoliopsida > Poales > Poaceae > Hyparrhenia > Hyparrhenia diplandra. The sequence goes on from JADLZK010004774.1 coordinate 57,576, forward strand.
TTGTACAACATATAAGCAAACTTGAACTATCTGGATTAGTTAGTGTTATCAAAGGGTTAACTCAAACATTTATGACAATGGTGGCGGTGTAAACATTAATTGGGACATGGTCCCGGCCAATGGCGGAGGTAATGCCAAGGCTCCAGCCAGATTAACCGCTCACTGTATTTTTGACTCTTTCTACTGCAGCCAGAAGTCTTTGCGAGTCAAGCGAAGGTACAGACACTGCAGTCTCCATTTAACAAGTGTCTCAGGTGAAGGTTGTCCAAGCGGAGGTCCTAGAAGGCGGAGATCCGGAAGAGCTCCTTGACCAGGCGGCGGAGCCCATGCCCAGCGGAACGGGCGGAGGTTTCTGCTAGGAGACAAAACCTAGCACGGCTCCTCCTATTGGGCTGAGCTACAAATGGGCCGCTCTTCAAGCCCAACGAAGAAGGCGGTTCCAGTAGGGAGAAAGATGATTGAGCCCTCGGTGGCATGGGAGACCTATTGGGAGTATCTTAAGAATATTATGAGGTTAAATATGTAAAGTAGCATTCTCTGTTATCGATGGTATAAATAGGGAGTTTTGACTCCCATGTAAAACGGTCGGTGAAACTCATTAATATAAGTCAGTGATATGCTTTGAGCATCCAACACTTAGCCACTTTCCTACTCCTTCACTTCCCCAGAGCACCGCCCGGGCGGAGGTTCTCACCCTGCTGGACCGAGAGTTCAACATGTTATGTGCTTTTATAATTCTCTGCAACAATAATGCTCTGATGGTCAACTTAGCATGTGTCACGTGTGGCACTCGGCATTGGAACATTGGAGCCTGCCTCAGCCGTGTTGGTTCTGCTACGTGGGAGACGAGCCAAGAAAATTGTGACAAGTCGCTTGGCACAATAATGCTGTGATCGTCAACTTAGTACATGTGGCACTCTGGCATTGGAATGTTGGAGTCTGCCTCCGCCGTGCTGGCTCTGCCACACCGGGGACGAGCCAAGAAAATTGTGACAAGTTGTTGCTTCTTGCTTTTCTGCTGACTCTAGTAACTATTAGAATATAAGAGTCTAGAATGTTATAAGTCTATGTGATAAGTCATTCTAGACTATGTATTCTAATTGTAACGACTTAAAGGATAATGCTACAGATCGGCCAGGGTTACATCAAGCTTCGTATAAACAAGTCCAGGGTTACATCAATCTTGGTATAAACAAATCGACCGGCCTTGGAAGGATAATGCAACAGACATTGCAATTCCAGCCTTTAAATACCTGTCTCCACTCCCCACTCGGCAATCGGCATTGGAATATTGGAGAATCCACGCTAATCCTTTGCCAAAAAGCCCAGCTGATGGAAGGAAGCACCTGCCCTGACCCTTCTGATAAAAGGCATCCATATGCTGATTAGATTTTTTGTTCGTGTGCACGAGATTACGAACGGGTATTAACATCTTAATTTTGTGTGGATTCGTTTTATTCCAGGGTCGCTGTTGTCACCGGGGGAAACAAAGGAATTGGGCTGGAAGTATGCAGGCAGCTAGCCTCCAGGGTGTTACGGTGATCCTAGCGGCGAGGGACGAGAGAAAAGGATCAGAAGCAGTGGGTATGCTTCATGGATCCGGACTACCTGATGTACACTTTCACCGCCTAGATGTCAGTGATCCAACTGACACTGCTCGTCTGGCTGAATTTATCAAGGAGAAGTTTGGCAGGCTAGATATCCTGGTGAGATCTTTTTCTCAGAAATATTAGAATTGATTTAATATGGTCAATCTATTGCTGAGTCTTGTGAAAAATTACATACAGGTAAATTTCTTAAAGCATCTCCTGCAACACTATTTAAATGATCTCATATCCTCAATTCATATAGCGGAGGCCAAAAACCCAGCTCTACCAGGTCCTCTACTAGACCTTCCAAATTTGTTTGCCTCATATTTTCTCCTTCCCACCACCCAAACCAGTAGAAGTGGCTTCGAGTTTTTGTTTTCCCCAAACCAGTTGTGAAACATAACAAATTTCGCAGAAAGCCAAATTTCGCAGCATCTTTGATCCTGTTTTTGGCTTTTAGCTTTTAGTTTTTTTAAAAAAAAAATTGGTGAAAATAGAGAGACATTTTACAGCTGTTTCAAGGGAATTAAAGAGAGGGTAGATTTTTTTAGTTGTCTCATAGTAGTTTTTCAACAGTCTACAACAGCTTTTTCACGGATGTGTACTGTCTCAGTATAGTCTTAGACCTTTTTCTGTGTATCCGAAGTATGGACTCGACCTGACGCTAGTAAGTGTGCAGATCAATAATGCAGGGATTATAGGTGCAAGTGCAAGCGCAGAGATTGATACAACATCAATTAAGGAAGTGGTAAGTCCTTTGAATTCTCGAAGATCATTGTTCACAATTCAACGGTAGCATCACGGCCTCTCTACTGAGAAGACACTATCTGTAAGATTGCAACTTGCGGTAGCAGTGGTCTCTTTGTAGTTTCCCTTTTCTTGGTCCCTTGAGCTGAAGTGGTAAACTAGGTTTAACCCGGAGCGTCAAACAGCTCGCAGGCAAGAACACCATGGAGAGGCTATACTGGTTGCTGCAGCACTCCACGGAGAGTTATGAGGAAGCAAGAGAATGCCTGAAAATAAACTACTTCGGCACCAAATATGTGACCGAAGCACTCCTCCCAATCCTTCTGTCCTCCTCTGACGGACGGCTCATCAACGTGTCATCCAACTACGGACTACTCCAGGTATATCTATCTTTTTCTTGTTCCCTGAAGTCCTGAACAATCATGGAACAGATTAATCGGCACTAATCCTCACAAGGAATTACAATTTTCGTTATCCAATTCTTCTTCTCTGTTTTCCAGTATTTCAGTGGTGAAGATCTTAAGCAGGAGCTAAACGACATTGACAACCTGACGGTAGAGAGGCTAGATGAGATGTCGGAGTTGTTCCTGAAAGACTACAAGAGTGGCCAGCTGAAATCTCATGGATGGCCTGCAGACTCTGAGTACCTGGCCTACAAGGTGTCCAAGGCTCTGACCAATGGCTATACCAGGATACTTGCGAAGGCGCTCCCGAAATTGCGCATCAACAGCGTGCACCCTGGCTATTGCAAGACTGACATCAACTTTGACACCGGCGAATACACCGCGGAAGACGGCGCCAGTTGCATCGTTGCAGTGGCGCTATTGCCTGAAGGAGGCCCAACTGGCGTGTTCTTCTTCCGCAAAGAAGAAGCACCCTTTGTTTAACTCTTGAAGGGTTGTTACTCACATACTCTGTGATATAAGTTGTCTGATGGTGCGAACACATGGTTGATTTAGGTCGCATGTGTTTAGTTTTGTGATGTAGTGATTGTCAACAGTCAACATTCTCCTTCTATTTTCTTTTATCTTTTCTGCTTCGGCTATGTTTCACCGGCATACGTGGAGTGTGTCGAAGACGTATCTCTTGGTTCGTGTTGTGCAGGTGTGGAGCTCGGAGATGGTAGGCGACTTCGGCGAGGTGAAGGGGCCCAGGAGGACGTGCCGGGCCGACGGACCGCGGAGGTGAAGGACGGACGTGAGGCTTGGACCGAGGGACCGGATCGCCGGGCGGCGGCTAGCCATGGTGGGCGACATCCGGGACATCGACGGATGCAAGAGGGACGTGGCAGGACCGTGTCGATCGGGTCAAGACGGCGCGCGCGTGCGAGCGGCGGGGGAGCTCGGATGACTTGGCGACTTCGAGGCGATCAAGGCGGCGATGACACGTGTCGAGGAGGTTTGGTGGTTTGCCCTCAAAACCATCGGCGCGGGTTTGGTGGTTTGGGCCTCAAAACCATCGGCGGCGGGTTTCGCGGGTTTGGGCCTCAAAACCCGGGCGGACGTTCCGGTGGACGGAAGGACGGCACGTGGCGGCATCGGGGAGGTTGCGTGGATGCAAGGCTACCGATGAGGAGGCGCGGTGGCCGTCGGATCGAAAAATATCCAGAGTCGACCAAAATAGCCCTAGGGTTAGTGGTTTGGCTCATATGTATCGGAGGGCAAAATAGGGATGAGAAATAAGGACTACATATAGAGGATGGCAGCCATCCTCCCTTCTTGGCTCTTCCATTTTCGTTTTTATTTTTCCCAATTTTAGGGTTCTTGTTTAGAGGTCCAAGAACACCAAATTGGTGATACTTTGTGGTGATTTTCGTTGGGAAAGGGGAGTCCCAAATCTCCCCTGTCGTCTCGGGCGTTTTGGATCAAATTCCTTCTCTTTTGCTTGGATTTTTCTCTGGAATTTTTGGATCCCGTTTGTTTTGGTGGTTTTCTGTTTTCTGTGTACAGGCCGGTGCGTTCTTGTCTCCGGAGCAGGGCAGCAGCAGCTAGCGAGCAGACACACGGGCGACGGCAACAGGCGTTCATCAGGCTCGAGCGCTAGCAGGGGGCAGCCTGGTGCGCTAGCAGGCACGCACGGCCGCAGCTGCTGGCCAAGGGCAGACACGAGCAGCAGCTCCCAGGCGGGCTCTCCTTGCTGCACGGGCGGCGGCCAAGGTTAGATTCAGGAACCCTGCAGCTGTCCGTCAGGTGTGCTGCTCTCTGGGTCGAGATCTTCAGCAAGTTTGGGCAGCTGTGCACGGCAGCCGGTGCTCCAAACCACGCCAGGCTGCCTGTCTTCCTTGGAGTACGAGCACCATTGCAGCAGCTGCTTCAAGCCGACGGCTTTCACCTCATCTTCAAGCACGGTTCTTTGCTTCAACAAATCAAAGGTCGAATTTTCTCTTTCTCTGTGATGAGTTGGCCATCGAGCCACTCAAATTGCTAGTACTTGTGCAGGCTAGTTAGATTAGTGCATGTGTGTGAGATTCTAGTTTCCGGTGATTTCAGTTCAATAGCTTTTGCTCTACGCTTACCAGATGTTTGATGAAATGCCTCGGTAGTTTATTCATGAATTGTCTTATCAAGCTACAGTAGGCATTTATTTGATATATCATGCTTAAACGTGAATTGATTCTATCCAATCCTGAGTACTAGTTTTGCTTGGTCAGAGAGCCTGCTTCTTGCTTACGTGAATCATCATAGAAATCATTAGCTTTTCTTTGGAGCATTAATTTATACTTCTTTGATCAGATTAGTATTCACGTTGTACCAAGTTTCCTGCTTGCTATATCATGCTTTCTCTCTGCAGGTCCAAAGCTAGTTGCTTGTGTACATTTTCCAGCTTGCTCCTTTTGTCCGCAATTTGATCAATTGAGCTCCGATTTGAGATCCGATTTTTTGCGATGACTTCCTATCGTTCCGGCAATTTATCTAGGTACTCGTCACGAGTTGGCGTTGGTATTCTAGATTTGAGAACTCGCTTCTTCTCTATAGAAGTCGGGTGACTCATTTTCTCTCATTCGGTTCGATCTTTTGCGCTCTTGATTAGGTGTGTCATCTTTTGAGGTATCCCGCTGTGATCCTAGGGAACATCCACCCAATTATTTGGGTCGTGGACACCTCGGTGCTCTCTTTGCTTGTGACACCTTGCTACCGTTAACTCGCGTGTTATTCGGACCTTGTGTGAGTTTGCTTTTGAGGTTCGGGCTGAGCCGATGACCCAAAATTGAAAAGGAAAATTGAGGCTCCCATTCACCCCCCCCTCTGGTCGCCGTTTCGGTCCTTCAATTGGTATCAAAGCCGGTTAAGGATCATATCCACCTTAATCGGTCCGTGATCATGAGAAGGCGACATGGAGAGGTTTGGTCACTTTGGTGGCAAGCCTCCGGAGTTCGATGGCACCAACTATCCCTATTGGAAGATTAAGATGCAAGCACATCTTATGGGGATGGATTGGAGAGTGTGGGAGATTGTCGAGGATGAGAATTACCAAGTGCTAGCCGCTCGAGTGGGTGAGGAACAAATAGCCCAACACAATGCCAACAACCGAGCGAGGAGTGTGTTGTTCTCTAGCCTCAAAGACACGAGTTCGAGAGAGTTGCCACTTGTGAGACCGCTCGTGAGGTGTGGAAGACACTTGAGAGCTACCACGAGGGAACCCCACAAGTCAAGGCCCGCCTATACGAGACCTACAAGAGAGAGTACAACAACCTAATCCAACTTGATGGCGAGTCCATCGATTCTCTCTTTGCTAGGTTTCAGACGATCCGCAACAAGCTTCGGGCAAACAAGCCGTCAGAGAGGCTTGACGAGCACGAGAAGGCGATGCGGCTCTTGTACGCCCGGATCGGAAGGTGTGGGATGTGAAGGTGTCCGCGATCATGGAGTTCGCCAACTCACGACACCCTCACACCCGACGAGCTCTGACAAGCTCAAGTCTTCCGAGATCGAGGCCCGGATCCAGGCGAAGCTCAAGAACCCTTCGCGCCGAACGTTGCACTCATCTCTGGTAAGGGCGGTTCCGGTTCTTCGCTAACCCATCACGCATTTCTTTCGCCTTGTCTTCCTTGGTGTGTGCGTGACGGAGGAGCAGATGGAGAGCCTTGGGGATGATGAGCTTGCGCTAGTCATCAGCCGATTCTCGCGGTTCCACAACAACCGCTTGAACCGTCGGCGTGGCGGCCCATCTAAGGGCGGATGCTTCGAGTGCGGAGATCCGGACCACTTCGTCGCCGCATGTCCCAAGAAGAACAAGGACAAGTACTCCGGCGAGAAGTACTACTCCAACAAGTACGACTCCGACAAGCGCAAGGACAGGCGCGAGCACACCTCCGGCAAGTACAAGTCCAAGAAGGGATTCGACAAGGAGGCGATCAAGAAGAAGTACCTCAAGCGTGCCAAGGAGCACAAGCACGCCTTCCTTGCCTCCCTCGCCGATCTCGACAACGACTCTTCGGACGGGCAATCTTCCTCAAGCGATGAGGAGTCCGAAAGCGCAAGGTTGAGGACAAGCCGAATGGACTTTGCTTCTTCACCGACTCCAAGCCCGGGGCTTCGCACCATGGCCCTCGATGGAGCGGTGACCGACAGCGCCAAGCCACACGGCAACGATTCTTCTTCCTCCGAGGTACCTCCTACGATCGAATCTCTCTCTGATGAGGTTGAATCTTTGGGCGATGCGCTTGTGTGTCAAGAGAAGTTGCTTAAGCGTGCCGCTAGGGAGAGAAAGGAGTACAAGGAGAAGGGGAGATGGTCGTGACGGAGATAGAGTTGCTTAGAAGCCCTGTCGATGTCTCTCGATGAGACGGAGTGTGATGCTTGTGCTTTGTGCATATGTCTAGCATCATGTCTTTGCAGTCCAAGTATTCGGCTTTGCTAGATGAGCATGTTGATCCAAGTCTAGGCCTGTCTTTGTTGAGTGCGTGCAAGTCTTGTCCGGACTTGCGATCCGAGGTTGGCAGAGAAGGCCGCCAAGCTTGCCGTGCTTGAGAAGGCCAACTCGGATAGCATCGTCTTTGGGATGTGCTAAGTGTGAAGCTTTGGAGTTGGAGCTCATGTCTTGTAGGCATGACAAGGGGAGAGTCGAAGAGGAGATCAAGTATCTTCGCTCTGTCTTGAGTTGGGTGTCTTGTGGAGAGCCGCAGCTTGGCATGATGATGAGTCGGGGTTCAAGAGGGGGACCGACACATCGGGATTAGGCTTTGCTATAGGTGGGAAGGGTGAAGTTATCTATGGTAAGGTTGGTCAAGGTAGTGGTTTGAGCTCGAGCGAGAAATCAACAAACACTCCCAAATTGACCAAGATCACCCCACCTGAGCCTACCAAGCCCATTGTGCAAGATGACATTCTCCAAGAGCCCACAAAGACTCCACCTCCCAAACAAGTGTGGCTTCCCAAACCGAACCACCTCAAGAACCCACTTGACACTTTACCCAGGATCCCTGAGGAAACCCTTCCTAAGGCCAAGACCACAACAAGAGTGAACCATCCACCCAAGAGAGTGAACCAACCATCACCTAAGAGAGAGGTGAGGTATCACTGTGAGTATTGCCAGAGAGATGGTCACTTGGTTGAGTTTTGCTTTAGGAGGAAGAGGGATGCTAGGCGTCGAGTGGAGTTTGAGAACCGTGACATGTATCACCCACCACTTGGCATGTATGAGAGGGGTGTGCGGTCGGTTGAGCAGAGAGGCGGTTTGCTAGGCTCGAAGGTAGGAGGCCCGAGAGGTTTAGGCCACGTTTTGTGAGACCCTTTGGTGGTCGTGCTCCGCGAGTGGATGTAGATCCTCGCTTTGGGAGTTTTGAGGTTGACAGGAGGAGTGCACCACGCTTTGTTGTGCGTGGTGAGCACTTTGGGAAGAAGGATCATGGGATGTTTTTCGTGCCTAACATCTATCTTGGGCAAGATGGTCAACACCGGTATTCTTCCAAGTTTACTAACCCTGTTGTCTCATTTGCTCATCCCATGTTTTTCCAATGATGAAGGTGACTAAGTCTTGGGTTCCCAAGTTTATGCTTGTTAACCCTTTGGGATCCAAGACTTGGGTTTCTTTGTCCTCTCATGTGTAGGTATGAGGACATGGGGTGGAGAACATGTGCTGGTGTAAACTCGATTCTTTGTCGTGGTGTGATCAAGGTTTGATGGTTGTCTACACCACTTTGATGGCCTCCAAGAGGCATGTGCTTTATTGTGACACCTACACACGATCGTGAGCTATCATATACACTCATGCCTTGTACATTCATGATTTCCCTACTTGTGGTATGAGATATTTGTTCACTTGCTCACTTGTATATTTTTGGCACATTTTGGTTCTATGTCTTGCTTGTGTATATACCATGGTAGGCTAGCCATCTTATTCATGATAGCTTTGTGTTATCTTGTGTATTATATGCCATGCTTGCTTTTGTGCCCTTTTGTTTCCTAGTTTTCTTTTGCTAGGTGTCTTTGGTTGAGGGGGAGTTGGGAGTTTGCTATCCTTTTTGAGGGGTAGCTTTGTAGTTGATGTATAGATGTAGTTTTAGGTTTGTTTTTGCTTTTGTATCATACTTGCATATCATGAGCTTCATCTTTATATTGATTCGAATGAGGTTGTGCTCTTAGTAGTATGAATATGATAGTGATTCCAGCTTGAGCTCTTTTTAATCATGTGATGTATGTTATGAGAAATTTGAGCATTTCTTTTCAAAATGTGAACTTGATTAATGAATGATGAAATTAAATCTTGGTTCACCCTTGAGCTAGCTTCTATCATGAGTAGGATGTTGAGATCCTTTGAGCTTTTATGTGTATGCTTGGTAGCTATGTCTCATGCTTTGATTCATTCACTTGCTTAGATTTTCATGATAATACCATGCTAAAATATGAAGTCTAAAAGTGAAGTGATGAAAAGATCGAAAGTGGGTCCATTTTGCCACACTTTGAAGTTTGAGACTGCTTTCATTTGCACTCTTGAATGAACTTGGACTTCATTGTGTTTGACCTGGACCATTGTCTTAAGCTAATCATTGCTCACGCATAGGCTTGACATGGTTGATTAGTAAGGCAAGGCAAATGTGGATAACCACTTCGCATGCTCTCTTGTAACTTGTGAACCGCAACTCGAACTAAAATGAACACAAGTTTGTGCAACAATGTCTAGCATGATGTCACGAACATTTGCTTGGGGTAGTTCACCCAGTTTACATGTTTGAGCACTTAGTTGATCTCCTCTCTACTTGTGCTAGGTGCTATGTTTGATGGTGAACCTCCTTTTTGCAAAAACTCGAAACTTGCTCAAAATGCTTTGTGCCATATTTCATATCATCTCGATTAGTTTGAGCTCGGCTAGCACTTGTAATTTGTTGCTATGGTACCACTTTGAGCACTCTCTCATTCGGTTGAATATAATCTTGAAGCTTTGCATTGTGACATATTGCATTTCATAGCTTGATTAGTGCATGTGCCAACAAGGGGGAGAAAGATCCAAAGACGGTGATTGCATTTGTCCGGGGAGTAGCACTTTGAGCTAGATGTGTTGAGCCTTTGCCTCTGTCTTGAGGGTCTAGCTGTTGTTTGTGTGTGAAAGTATTTGGTTTGGAGCTTTGCTAGTGGTGTTGAGCCTGTTCTACCTCTTCTTGAGGACTAGCTATCTGTTTAGCTTGGTTGTGTCGAGCCTTTTGCCCATGTCTTTGGGAACCAAGTCTTTGCTCCATGTTTTGCTATCCAAAGTGAGGTTGTCTTAGCTTTTGTTCATCCGGATGTGCTTTCTTCTATCTTATTACTGTCTTTGTGTTGAATGTTGACAATGCACTCATCAAGGGGAGATTGCGAACACATGGTTGATTTAGGTCGCATGTGTTTAGTTTTGTGATGTAGTGATTGTCAACAATCAACATTCTCCTTCTATTTTCTTTTATCTTTTCTGCTTCGGCTATGTTTCACCGGCATACGTGGAGTGTGTCAAAGACGTATCTCTTGGTTCGTGTTGTGCAGGTGTGGAGCTCGGAGATGGTAGCCGACGGCGAGGTGAAGGGGCCAAGGAGGACGGACGCCGGGCCGACGGACCGCGGAGGTGAAGGACGGACGTGAGGCTTGGACCGAGGGGCCGGATCGCCGGGCGGGCTAGCCATGGTGGTGACATCCGGGACATCGACGGATGCAAGAGGAGCGTGGCGAGGACCGTGTCGATCGGGTCAAGACGGCGAGCGTGCAAGGCGAGCGGGGAGCTCGGATGACTTGGCGACTCGGGCGATCAAGACGGCGATGACACGTGTCGAGGAGGTTTGGTGGTTTGCCCTCAAAACCATCGGCGCGGGTTTGGTGGTTTGGGCCTCAAAACCATCGGCGGCGGGTTTCGCGGGTTTGGGCCTCAAAACCCGGGCGGACGTTCCGGTGGACGGAAGGACGGCACGTGGCGGCATCGGGGAGGTTGCGTGGATGCAAGGCTACCGATGAGGAGGCGCGGTGGCCGTCGGATCGAAAAATATCCAGAGTCGACCAAAATAGCCCTAGGGTTAGTGGTTTGGCTCATATGTATCGGAGGGCAAAATAGGGATGAGAAATAAGGACTACATATAGAGGATGGCAGCCATCCTCCCTTCTTGGCTCTTCCATTTTCGTTTTTATTTTTCCCAATTTTAGGGTTCTTGTTTAGAGGTCCAAAGAACACCAAATTGGTGATACTTTGTGGTGATTTTCGTTGGGAAAGGGGAGTCCCAAATCTCCCCGTCGTCTCCGGGCGTTTTGGATCAAATTCCTTCTCTTTTTTGCTTGGATTTTTCTCTGGAATTTTTGGATCCCGTTTGTTTTGGTGGTTTTCTGTTTTCTGTGTACAGGCCGGTGCGTTCTTGTCTCCGGAGCAGGGCAGCAGCAGCTAGCGAGCAGACACACGGGCGACGGCAACAGGCGTTCATCAGGCTCGAGCGCTAGCAGGGGGCAGCCTGGTGCGCTAGCAGGCACGCACGGCCGCAGCTGCTGGCCAAGGGCAGACACGAGCAGCAGCTCCCAGGCGGGCTCTCCTTGCTGCACGGGCGGCGGCCAAGGTTAGATTCAGGAACCCTGCAGCTGTCCGTCAGGTGTGCTGCTCTCTGGGTCGAGATCTTCAGCAAGTTTGGGCAGCTGTGCACGGCAGCCGGTGCTCCAAACCACGCCAGGCTGCCTGTCTTCCTTGGAGTACGAGCACCATTGCAGCAGCTGCTTCAAGCCGACGGCTTTCACCTCATCTTCAAGCACGGTTCTTTGCTTCAACAAATCAAAGGTCGAATTTTCTCTTTCTCTGTGATGAGTTGGCCATCGAGCCACTCAAATTGCTAGTACTTGTGCAGGCTAGTTAGATTAGTGCATGTGTGTGAGATTCTAGTTTCCGGTGATTTCAGTTCAATAGCTTTTTGCTCTACGCTTACCAGATGTTTGATGAAATGCCTCGGTAGTTTATTCATGAATTGTCTTATCAAGCTACAGTAGGCATTTATTTGATATATCATGCTTAAACGTGAATTGATTCTATCCAATCCTGAGTACTAGTTTTGCTTGGTCAGAGAGCCTGCTTCTTGCTTACGTGAATCATCATAGAAATCATTAGCTTTTCTTTGGAGCATTAATTTATACTTCTTTGATCAGATTAGTATTCACGTTGTACCAAGTTTCCTGCTTGCTATATCATGCTTTCTCTCTGCAGGTCCAAAGCTAGTTGCTTGTGTACATTTTCCAGCTTGCTCCTTTTGTCCATAATTTGATCAATTGAGCTCCGATTTGAGATCCGATTTTTTGCGATGACTTCCTATCGTTCCGACGAATTTATCTAGGTACTCTCGCCACGAGTTGGCGTTGGTATTCTAGATTTGAGAACTCGCTTCTTCTCTATAGAAGTCGGGTGACTCATTTTCTCTCATTCGGTTCGATCTTTGCGCTCTTCGGTCGTGTGTCATCTTTTGAGGTATCCCGCTGTGATCCTAGGGAACATCCACCCAATTATTTGGGTCGTGGACACCTCGGTGCTCTCTTTGCTTGTGACACCTTGCTACCAGTTAACTCGCGTGTTATTCGGACCTTGTGTGAGTTTGCTTTTGAGGTTCGGGTTGAGCCGATGACCCAAAATTGAAAAGGAAAATTGAGGCTCCCATTCACCCCCTGCGGGTCGCCGTTTCGGTCCTTCAGATGGGGAGTAGTTTTGTAAGTTACAGTTGTACTTCAGTAGTTTCAGTGGTTTAGTGGTAGCAGGAGTAGTTGTTCTTGTAAATTTTTTCTTTTTCCTCTTTTTTTCGTCTAATAAAAATCGGCAAGTTTTCTTGCCGCCTTTCTAAAAAATACTCTGTGATGTAACGAATGTGGATGTGGTGGCATCATGCTGAATGTCAGAGAACAACTGCATGCACCTCATTGGAACATATACTGTTTTCTCTTCAGAGCCCTGTAATTTTCATTTTCTACTGTCACTCTTCAATCGATGATAGAAAACAGTTCGCCATGGAAGCATTAAAACACTTGTTATAAGGACAACATTTTTAGGATCATACATATTCGAAGTAGTAGTTCTGCTTACAAAGTTACAATTTTTCCGCGAGGCTAACACAGCTCCATGCCAAAATTGCCATTGTCATGAGCCTCAGACGTAACGAGGGCATCTGGTACACTTACAGCTTGATGACAAACCGAGTTCACAGAGAGATTAAGAAAGAAAAACAGAGGAGGGAATAAAGAAGCGTCGTAAAGAAAAATGGCAAACGCAAACTTCTGTCTGCGTGCAGTGATATATATGGATCATCACTTGCTCCTCCTAGTTGTCCTCTCCTTTCTCATCTTGCGTTGGCGCTGGTTCCGGCGGTTGCTCCTCGGCAGCCACGTCCGGCAGCACCTCGTGGGACGTGCTCTTCTTCTTCATGTGGTTGTAGCTCCCTTCTCCATGAACAGCTGCCCGAAGTGGATCTTGCAGTACAAGACGCCGTTGAGCGCGGCGTAGGAGGAGGTGGTCAGGATGCAGCCCCCGTGTGAGCACTTGAAGCAGCTCTTGTGGTAGGACTCGCCTTCCAAAGTTAACTGAACAGCAGGACAATTTTGTTAACATTACGCTGTCATTTGCCAAAGGAGGCATATATAGAACTTAGTAGGGATAGAGAAACTATTGTTTGGTATTCCTTCCTACAAGTATGGCAATCTAGTATTAAAGGATGAAAATGGTCGGAAACGGTATTACAATATAGGAAAAAAAAAAGCGGTCGGTTCGGGACATTTCTACGTTTCATAGCAATTTAAGAATACAAAAAAAAAATGGTTGTGAAACCAATCTAAACTGGCAGACTTTTATGTTTGCCGAAATTCGAAACGGTATCATAGTGTAGAAAACGGTATCATAATATAGAAAACCAAAACGGTCAGTTTGGAATAATATTAAATTTTGGCAAGTGAAGAAAATGTTCAGCATTTGTGTACCTTCTCCAGCGGGTACACTGTTTTCTGGCACGCTGCGCACTTATCCTGAGTACCAGAAAATGCAGATGATAGCTTGCTTGGGGCTCTTGCCTGCAAAGTGCAAAGGGATTCCAACAATTTGTTTGGCAAACATTTATCCAGTAACTTCAATAAACAAAGACATTCCAAAAGCAATCATGATGATACTAGTTTTGTGAGGGTAGCCGTACCAGTTCACCCTTCTCTGAAGATTTGCCACCTGAATTACACAACAAAGCTTTCAGCATAATTTTCTTCCGGGCACGACGAATCAAACAGAATTGAGATCACGTCGTAGTGCAGCATTTACCTGGCGTGAACTTCTTGGAGAAGCTCCCGGTCTCCTTGAAGAGCTGCTCGAAATGGGTCTTGCAGTAGAGCACACCGTCCATGGAAGAGTAGCTGCACATCTACAAACGGCCGCCAATGCATCATCAGCGTCAGAAACTCTTGCTTTTTCTATGCATCCACGCACGCACGTACCGAGAGGATCCCTTTGCAGTGGCTGCACTTGAAGCATGTCTTATGGTAGGTGACGCCGTCGGCCGTGAGGAGGTCGATGAAATGGACGGTCTTGTCGCACGCCGTGCACTTGTCCTGCGTACCCGTGAAAGACATGGTGCCGACGCCTGTGGCTGCACGCACGCACTCGCCTCGCCTCGCCCCCAGCAATCCCTTCCCTCCGAATCGCTTCTTCTCTCCTCCGCTCAGGTGAGTGGGTAAATACACGAATTGAAGCTAGCATTAGGGAGGACAATAAGTGATCGGCTACGGAGAAGCCGCGGCCAGGGAACGAGAGATCCGGAGCAAGCATAGGGCGCGGGCGGGCTGTGCGCCGCATAGACTTCGTCAACCAACCCAGTGCTTGATTTAGAATGACAGGGGTGGCCCTCTCCTCCCTTCATTTCGGATGAGTCGAATCAATTACTTATACACGTCACCTACGAATGTGCACGTAATGTTTAGTTCTTCATGGAATGCAAAATACAAAATGCCAAATACTTTAGAATGATAAAATGTTTTATGAATTATGGGTGTGTTTAGTTTCTTCCAAAATGCAAAATTTTTCGTGGTGCTAGTGGGGGTGGGAAGCCTTTTTTTTTTTTTTTTTGTCTCTCGAGACCAAAATCCAAAATGGAGAATAGTCACCTTTGCTAATTTTTTTCATAATGTTTATTTCCATTATGCAAAATGATAGAACAAAACCAGATTTTTTTTAGGATGAAAGAGGAACTAAACACCCCCTGCCCAAAAAAAAAAAAAAAAAAAAAAAAAAAGGATTTGGTGGTAGTTGTTCTAAGTTCTTGTTTTTCCCCCAATAACCGTTTTGGGTTTCTTAGATTATTGCACATATTTATACATATAAAAGCTAGTATTATAATATGTCAAATTTTTCGAGAAAAACAATACAACATTAATTCTTGCCAACAGATTATTTTGGTTAAAAAATATACGGTCAGCAATGTTTCTTTCTAAGAAAAAAAGATATTCTAGTGAAATATTCTTTCTCTCCACAAGTGTAAGCATTTCTGAATTTTCCCTACATCGAACTATCCTGTGTTTCACTAAATTTATAAAAATAGTATTAACCATATAAAGAATAACTATAAAATATAATTAAAAATGCATGCTCATATGATACTATATGAACGCTTTTTTTCGTTTTCAGCTTCTCAATACACACCACCACCCCCAACCCCACCCCACCCCACCCCGGCGTGGTATGGTCGACGAGGGTGCGCAAACATTTGCATTAGTTTTTCAACAAAGCCTCAATTCCATGGGTCCAACTTGTGTGGGATAAATACTACTCAGCTGGAAAGTTACCCAGATTAATTAACAAACTATTTCAGAGGTTTTTTTTTTTTAGTTGAGAGATAACCTGAAACTGCTAGATACCTTCAAAGGAATCGAATGGCTATGGCTAATGTTGTTAATGGGTCATCTTCTTTTGGCCTCATCTCTGGAATGGGCAGGTCTTGCATCTTGTTTATCCTCAACTTTTTCATATTGCAAAGACGCTTTCATATCTGTCAATAAAGTTAAAAATGAGATAAATGATGTTCAGTTACCTCTTTCCAATGAAGCCTATGAACAATTCCAACAATTGCACACTCTGATTCAAAATGTTGACATTCAACCAGGATAAGATCAATGGAGTGGGATCTAATATTTTCTTTTCAAGCAAGATCCGCTCAGGTTCATCTGGCTTATAAGTGGTTGTGGAAAAAACTATGTCACAACAAAAGAAAGATTTTTCTTTCGCATTTACTCAAAGACAGAGTAAGCACTAGGGGTTTGCTAAAGAGGGAAAATATGTGTCTACCGAGTTACAATTGTATCGTGTGTGCACGTGATGTTGAGGATTCCTTCATGCATCTCTCTCTCTTTTTTTTTTTTTTGACTGAAGTCAGCAAGGGAAACCCCAGCCTATTTTTTAATTTTGTAATAATGCAGACCTGTTTAAATTCGCTCCCACGGGGAGTCCAACCCAGATCTCTTTGGGTGCTACTGAGGTGCTCTAACCACTAGGCTAGAGACCCTTTCGCCATGCATCTCTTTTTTCAGTGCCCCTTTGCTCAGGCTTGTTGGTCTACTCTAAACCTGGCAATTCCTAATTCCCAATCAGTTACCTGTATCCTGGAAGTTCTCAAATCTCAAATCCAGTTGCCCTTTTTCATGGAAATCATTATAACCATGAGCTGGACAATTTGGAATTGTCAAAATGATGTGATGTTCAGAAGCATGCCAGACTCAATACAACAATGCAAGGACAATTTCAAAGGTGAGTTTGCTCTAGTTATACTAAGAGCAAAGCCCTCTTATCATCTTGTAATAGACTTATGGCTAGAATCGTGTTTCGTGAGAAGTATGTAACGGGGCTGTATTGTAAACTAGGGAATTCCGGCGTTGCTGGGAATTAAAAAAAAATGCAATGATCATAAGAAAGAGTTTTCATCTTATCACCTCTTCTCAACTGTGACATGAGCCTAATAGCGAGTTTACAAATATCATTGCATTGAGTATACACGAATATTTATTTAGATCTCAACTGAAGTATTTGAATTGTATCTTCGATTACGAATAAATATTTATTTAGACCACACGGTGTATGAGTGTTGGAGAGATGTAAACTTGCGGTAATGAAATAGAAGACATGTAATTATTTATTTTAGTGACTCCTTTGGTAGCTGATGGAATCTCTTTTACTTCGTTCTTTATGGTTGATGTTGAGAAAAATTTACAATGATTACCTGCATTAAAAGGGAGTATAATATCAATGTTAGATATTATATTTGATTGCTGCAAAATGGATGAAAGTTGAACATGAATGTAGATATAATTGAACCTGCTCTTGAAACCATGTACAGGATTGCACACATGAAAAGTGTCATGCATCTCGATCATTTATGCTAGGAAACCTGACTGTATGTACTCAAACTATTTGCAGGAACAACTATTCTCTAGCTGCACATAAGTTGAACAATTTGCAGAAACCTTTGGACCCAAACAAAGTAGCAAAATACATAAAGTTATCCTGACATACCAGGAAAAGATTACAGGGAGAGCAATAGGAAGAAAGAGATGGAGAGAGAGAGAGAGAGAGAGAGAGAGAAAGAAAATTACATGCGAGAGTTGATGTAATCACGCCAGTGTTCCCAGTGACCCATCATTTTCCTGTAACGAAGGGTCCATGAATCCATATCACGGGAAACCTTCCAAACCACCTCCACGGCTGACAGCTCATGATGTTCAAAAATCAACGCATTGCACGCCTTCCAAATAGGCTATAGCACAAGGAGAACAACGTCCAGATGCACTGAACTGGGGAGACCGAAAACCCAAGTAGCACTGGCACAACCGATCACATAGAGAGAAACATGCAAAACAGTAAGCATATAATATACCATCTGCTAACCTCATTTCAGTAGATAGTACAATTCATGGTAAATTGATAATCTCAGGAGGCCAAACAAAGCTCCAGAGGCACCGACACCAACATAGATGTATTTAATTTACATTGTTCAAGATTACCTGCATAAGAGAAGTGCAGCGAGCACACTGCCCCCAAGCCAGATACACCACTGGAAGTCTGGAACCAAAATCCAATAATTAGTGTTCCACATATGGAGCTTCTCATCCACATCACTAACGAAAATTCTGCAGTCCAACACCCTAAATGATTCTTCGTTGAACCTGACACCTCCTTCAAATGCCCTTAGTTCAAAAACAACGAAAAGAAACTTAATGTAGGACATTAACCATGAACTATATATATTGCTTCAGAATATTTAAACCTACTGCTGAACAGATTTCCAATAGGTATTCAAAGTCCACAATTAGATTTCAGAGACTACTATGCATTTTAGAGAGCAGGGTATATTCAGCTACAGGTTTGCACACCTGGGGCTCTGAAGTTTTAACACAGGTGAAACAACAAATGCTGATGTGGGCCAAATATTTAAAAGAACCTTTTTGACAAAGTGACAGGTCAATATACTAATTGTTTTAACCATTTGGGCTGCAGACAATTGCAAAAATACATCTATAATTAATTTTAGTAACTCTCTGGAAATTCTTATGGCTTTCAAGTTTCATTCTAACTGATCAATAACAGCACTTGTTCTAATTAGAGAAGAGCATGTTAAGGGATCACTAAAACTGAGCCATCGACTGCACACACACATAAGATGGATAGCAGATACGATCTTCTGACTAAGTAAACCAAGATCCAGCATGCAAATCTCAGCTGGATAATTTCATCCTCCTATCTATATCTCAGTGGTTTGTTTCTGACTTACCAGATGTCCAAGAAGAAGACCAGGGATAACAAATGTTAAGATGCCAGCTTCCAAATTTCCATAGCAGAAACCTGTGGATGCATTACTGTAACATGATTGACAAACTGGAATATCATGACCATGGCCATTGCTACTACAGTCTTGATATCACTGTGTATATTGGCTATATGTAATCGGGCAGGAAATTCATATCACTGTATAATCGGCTATCTAAACAACCAATTGGCATAATAAAATGCAATGGATGAGCTGAAATGTAATGTAAGCAGAGAGGAAGCGAGTAGCAAATGGAGATACACCAAGCAGCAGCATTTGCATATACCTTCCTTGAAGACGAGGCCAGTGAGCGCGGCAAACGTGGGTCCGACGAACCACAGCGCGGCGGGGTGGTCCAGCACGTACTGCACGAGGCCCTCATCCAGCGGGCGAGCGGCGACGAGGTATGTCCCGACGGAGCCGAGCACCCCTGCCACCAGCAGCGCCTGGAGGAAGCACTTGATCGGGTTGATGTAGATGTGGATGAAGAGCAGCGACAGGCCGAGCCCCGCGGTGCCGGAGGCGTACAGGAGGTCGGCGGCGCCGGCGCCGGCCGTGCATCGGTGCCTATTTCATTGGATCGCTACACCTCCTGTACTGTTCCTGTGGGCCTCGCGAAAAAAATCCCCATCGTCTCCTTTCCCATCAGCGCCGTTGCCACCGACGAAAGCGGGCTCGCTGCCTCCCTCTCTTCTCCACCGCGCGCGCACGAGGAGCGCCACGTGCAGTCGTGGCTCGGGCTCGCCCACGGCGACGGAGCAGCACGTTGGCGGATGCACTTGCGGAGTCAACGGCGACGATCGCGGCTTGCGGATCCCATGACGGCGGTCGTGGCTCGCAGCTCGCGGATCCCACGGATCCCACGGCGGCGGTCGCGGATCCCATGGCGCGCGGTGGCCACGGATCCCGCGGCGCGTTGGCGGTCGCACTTGCGGATCCCACTGCGGCGCGTCGGCGCTCGCGGCGGACCCGTTCCTCCCTTCGCCGGCCCTGGGGAGGCGCACCTCGCGAGCGCACGTAGCAATCAGCAAGCCGGAAATTTTCTCTCCTTGTTAGGTATAGATAACAATTTGTTTTTGTAACACATGTTCACATTTAACATGTTTGACAAAGTTGCAGGTGTGAACTTCACTGACCTAAACAACAGTTAACCGTCAATAAGAAATATGGATATGTTTCCCATGGATCGCTCTTCTAGATACGTTTATACTTTCATACATTGGGGCACAACACAAACACATCAACAAATCAACATTTAACCTAATGTTGTGATATGTGTATTGCTCATTATTAATAATCTAAAATTGTAATATGCGTGCCCATGTAAGATGCAAGGTACTTTGTTGTTAGCTATAGAAACTACCGTGTGTTTGGACCAGAGGATGACGGGGATATAGGACGGGATGACATTCTGATCTAAGGGTAATTTTGAGGAGATGGAATCGCCCCTCTTCACCGTGCATCTCCACCGACCAAAGACGCAAGGCGAGGGCAGTATACCTTAGAATTTATTTGATTTATTTAAGGTTGGATCAAGCTCAATTAATAAATAAATTTAATAAAATAGATAGTTTATTATTATATGTGTGAGAATTATAGAATAAAATTCTGCACCCCGCCAGAACGCACGGGCATTTTGCTGCAAATAAATAAAATTTGGAGACTTATCCATTACTCTTGTTGTGATAAAAATGAGGAAGAGGGTGGCAAAACCGTTTAAGTAGAGGCTTCGACTCCCTATTCATGCTAGTCGGTTGGAGAGCGTGGAAGGAACGAAACGCCGGAACTTTTTGGCGGTGTCGCCAAAACGGCAACGGAATTGGCAATCGAGATCAAAGAGGAGGGCAAACTGTGGTGTGCGGCGGGTTACAGCCGCCGAGGTGCTTCGCCCGGTGTGTGCGTTGAGTGCTTTGTATCCTTAGTGGCACTACTTTCAAAATGTAATTTCCGACCTAAGATCCAAGAGTGGTTAGGTGTGGCGGGTAACCTTGGTTACCTAGCCCTTGTGGTTTGTATGGCTCTTGCGACTTTTGTTTTATGTTTTCTCGCTTAATGAAAAGCGCGTCGAAGGGCGTGATCTCGAAAAAAAAAAATTGAATAATTGGTATTGCCTTTCATTGCCTTGCCTCACTCGCGATAGGAGATGAACAGATTTGGAATTACAGTAGAGGGGAGATAAAACCAAATCGTGCAACCGACCGAAAAATCATTTTTATTGTGCTTTCTAGCGGGCGATCCTTTTATGGGCCAAAGAAACAAAACATGTTTAGCTATACATGGATTATTACAATACTATTTTTCTAGGGAAATACTCCGTGTACTAGAAATTTGGAGGCCTATCGGAACCGGAGGCCCTGCGCCATCGCACAGGCCGCACGCCCCCAGGGACGACGGCCCTGGGTGCAAATCCGTCCTGTTTTCCTAAAAAAATAAGAAAAAAAAAAAAAGGGTCCCGCTATTTCATTGGCAGTGTCCTAAGGCCCATCAAAATTGGCCCAAAAAGCCATGCTTTCAGCCCATTAGGCTTCTTGCAGAAAAAATACAGCCCACTAGGCCCAACAGGCCTACATATTATATATAGGTTCTACTTGAGCCTCTTTTCTCTCTAATGAAGCCGCCACCTTGTCACCTTGTGGTTGTTGATTTACTTTTTGCGAATTTGTGCGTGAGTCATCCATGCTCACACGTATGGTTGCTACAGAAGTGTTCTACCAAATGATGCAGGTCTAGTAGTCAACATGGGGCATTCGATCAACCATCAACATAACAATACAGTAACGTGCAGTGATCGACTTAATGTATCTTACTGTACTGACAAAATGACAGTCCCTCCACTAACGATGACACCAAACCTTAGCAGGCACGGGGAATGGAAAGACAGAGCACACGCAAGGTTCACACGTACGGTTTGGAAGAATATTCATGCAGTGCACTAGGCGATCGATCGAAAAGCATTCAATAATTGGAGCTGAAGGTGACTGCAGACACACGGCTGGGCAAATGGAACAGTGACAATACTGTAGCGTGCATGGAGAGTACTACTCTTCTTTTGACCCTACAAAGAAATCCGATCCAGTGACCGACCCTACGCAGAACAAATGATTGGGGCAGAGGAGTGAGGACCCGTTGCGTGGGGCACTGCCGCCCTGGGACACCGTTATTACCTTGTACTGGCTGGCTGCCACCGGATGGATAGGATCGGATCGGAGTCTGATTTGAGTTGTCTCTCTAATTCATGTCTGCAGGTGACCACGAAACAGCGTGTTCACTGTGCTTGCTTGCAACCTCACAACTCAAGTTAAAACCTTGATCCTTGTTCCTTGCTTCATCCAAATGTCTTACTCTTACCTTAGACAAGTTGACCTATTTTTTGTCTTCATTTTGACACAGAAATTTTTGGTAAAACTAATAACCTTGTTTATCAATGAACCCCGTGGAGCCGGTATCTTTTTCTCCTAGAGAAAACTGGCGGTGAGATGGACTTGGACAAACATTGGACCGTGAAATCGTCAGGGAACAAGATATCGCCACGCATCACCGGCCGAGAAAGGTCGCCGGGTGACTTTGGCCATCAACAATAGATACTGATCCTCCTGCTCATTGTTGACACAAATTATTAGCATCTCTTAAATACGTACTCTGCACCGTCGCTGTTCGTCACCAATTAAGCGGCAGTGTTCTCAGAGTTCCACGGCATGACGGCAACAAATTTTTTTTAAGATTATACATTACAACGCAGACGCTCAACACGTATTGACATACACAATCACCAAGCAGAAATGCTTGGCAAATGTTAATTTGCTTAACCCTTGAATGCTAGAACTAGAATACTAGCACCAGCAACTCCATGAGTTAGAAAAGAAAATTCAACGATGATGCCGATTTTTTTGCTCATATTTTCCCCGACACTATCGCGGTCGCACTTGATTTTTCAGGTTAAGGGAAGTGGTCTCCGCTACGTTGCTGCGTGCTGCACTCCTCTTCCTGCTTTGGGGCGCACACAACTTCTGCAGGATTCGAGTTTTAGCTGGTAGTGGTGTTGTGGTCTCCAAATTGTACCTCTGCCAGGTGTAGTGAAGGTTCAGATAGCCGAGGGTTCAATATATATCGGCCAAAAATGGTCAAATTTTTTGTTTTCGGACGTGAGCGAGAAAAATATATATACATTTGGTAAAAAGAAAGAAATAGAAAACTTGAAAACGTTGTCATATTTTTTTTTGACAAGAACACATATATATTATACTATTCCAGCGAACAAGTTACAAAGAAGACGAGGCATACGCTGGGGGTGGAGGGGCCGCGCAAAGCATCGGCTGTTGAAGGGACCGTCGCGCCAGTAAGGTCGGCACACACCGGCGACCGAAGAATGAGGATGAACTCATCGCCGGAGGTTGGTGGAGCATGCCGGGATCCCAGGTGAAGGCGGTGAACACGAATCAACACCAGTGGAGAAGCTTGTAGGTGAAGTAGAGAAGCCGCAGCAGAAGACTCCGCTGGAACAACAGGGGGGCGAGATGGCTGTGGATGTGGGGGGCTAGAGTGGTTTGAATAAGATTAAGTAAACAAGTATCTGCTTTGTAGCGCGGTGGTGAAACATTTATGAGATATTTATCTACAAGCACAAGCAAGAGATTTTGGGTGAATCCTGCTTGGAACCGGTTCCTATTCGCTTGAATTTATCATCCCTGCTTATCAGCTATTGTACAATATTTTTCTCTCAAAACAGCTTAAACTGGCTCATATATAGGTACGTCTCTTGAAATTAGTCTCTGTAAAAGCATATGTTCAATATCAAATCGATAGAACATTTTGGCACGTCAAGCATGGCTCTGGCTTCGACTCCACACGATTTCTTGTAAGGAGCCCTGCCAAATGTGCATCTATAAATGACTCTTGCATGGAGTTAAGAGGAGACGAAGCGCTTTTTTAGAGAGGTGTTGGAGCCACAAAATCATGACCTCTACCTATTCCTCCTAAAAAATCTAGGATAAAATATTATAATATTGTCACCAGGGACGGATGCAGCACTGGGGCTAGGGGAGCTCCAGCCCCTCCTACCGGCTGAAACCCCATGGATCCCCCTAAGCCCCTCCTACAAATTTTAGGAAGAATAAAAGGATAAGGAGAGGCTAGAGGAGAAAGAAGGGGAGGAGAGCCCCTCCTAGGGGTCCAATCTACAGTCTTTTTTAGCCAAGTGTTTTAGAAAAACAGCTTCAACTCTACAGCGGAAGTTGCTCAGCATAACTAGTCCGAGCCCTACCAAACAAACCCTCAGTAAGCGTAGAAACAATCAAAATGAGTATATTTGTTTTTAAAAAAGGAAAACACAAATTGACGGTGATTTTGTGGGGAGTGAGAAAAATTGAAAAACAATATAGAGAAACCCTGTTGAGGCCCGTTCGCAAGCTTGGTCTCACAAATCAATCAACAAGATAGTTTATTAGGACAATTGATTTTTGTTCATGGACAGATGGTACGTTCCTGTTTGTAGAGCAGGCTGTCAATTAAATTTCATCAAAAATGGTATGGTTGTCCGTTGGGTCAAGTCATACCATGACCAAGCTATACTAGATAGCAAAACCCAGTGGACAGGAACAACGAACATGCGTATCAAACTTTTTAAATATATTATTATATCCCCCCACCCAATCTTCGAAACAAAATTGTGTCCTGCTTGCCCAATCATTCACATGATTCTTTTTAGTACACGTAAAACAAGTGCACGATTTAGTTGCGTTCTGTAAACCAGTCATTGTCGCGTAGCCTTGAATCTCCATCAGCCTTGGCTACCACAGCAAGCAGTTAACTATATAATACAGGTGTTGACACTGACAAGAAAGGGATAATAATCACTACACTGCTCAGTCTCTAAATTGGTGCAGTTACATTCTTGTAGAAGAGAACCGTGTAGAAGATTTAAAGCACACCCTCCGTTCCATTTTTTTTTATTTTTATAGGTACACGGATTTTACTACGTAGTGTTTAGTTGCATAACAAAGAATATATCTAAGAATTATAAACGATTTATAATTTAGAATAGAGGGAGTAATAGTTAACATTGGTTGGGGTACTTCCTGGTTACCATCGGTTCCTAAGTAAATAATTAGTACTAATTAATTTTTTAAGTGGAAGGTTATTACGGTAATTGTGTCTCCCACCACGGTACTTGATCTCCCACCTCTCCCTTGCCAGTCCCCGTCGTCATCTCACTCGCCAGGTGAGGAGGCCACAAGCCCTAGCCGCTGCCGCCTCGCCCTTGCCCGCGAAGGACACGAGGCTGCGCGATAAGCCCTAGCCGCCTTCGCCGCCTCGCCATCGCCATCGCCACCGCGTGCCGGCGTCGCCGCCTCGCCGCCACCCCCTCACGCTTTGCTGGGGGTGGCGTGCGTGCCCTCGCCCGTGCTTCGCCGGAGGGAGCCATCGCTCAGCCCTCCTCGCCGGCGCCCGGTTGACCGCACCACGGAGGGTCGGAGAGAAGGAAGGATGTGTCGAAGAAATAAGCTTCAGGGCCATAGTACTTCCATCCATATAGTAAACCGAACATTATACTTCTATTATACATTTACCATACTACCCTTAATTACATAAATTAATTTTAAAATTAGAATTATTTTAATTTTTGTTAGGTCAATTTTAGTATGCTTTGGTGTATATGGGCCCATAATTTAATACATATGCCCTCCCGGTACCACTAAAATTAATTTCTCTATCTTTTAGCCGTCGGTCCGTACCACTAAAATTGGTTTCTCTGTCTTTTAGCCGTCGGATCAGGCATCGCGGAGCCATATAACCATTGTAAAAAAAAAAAAAAAAAAACTCTTTTATATATAGCAGCTAGCGTGGATCCAAGCTAATTCACACCACTGCCGTCCAAAGTCCTTGTCCTTGCAAGGCGACATGTCTTTTTTGTCCACTTCTGCATGATGAGTATATGGTATCTTGCATTGTGCAATAGTTTGTGACCCAGTGAGATCCTGCCATTCTGGCTAACTAAAGCATATATATCTACTATACTATATGGACGGTGCCACTTGGAACAGTTGCCTTCTGCACAACGCCCATTTTGTCCGCAGACGTATAAATGACTCTTGGAAATTTTAACAAAGCGGCCATACTGACTTATAGGCTTCTAGCGATCTGCTCTCTGACGTATATTCACCAAAACTGTAGCTGCCGTCTTCTGTGATTTGTTTCTTTCTTACGACCAATAGTTGCTTTCAAATTTCTATCTTAACAAATAGTAGGATGCAACTATTTTGTCTGTTCATATGGAAAAAGAACACAGCAGTAGCAGCAACAAGCAGCAAATCTTGTTCGTTGTGTCTGAAAACAAAAATCCTCGTGGGACGCAATTTTTGCATGATATATATTTCTTTCCAAAGACGAGCTACCGACAGTTCTGTAAAAGTTGCCAAATAGCCCTACCAAACTTCCTGTCCAGAACTCCAGATTTTCCAAAAGATATGGTATCTTTTGGACCGACTGTTCTTCTGTCCTTGAAAACCTTTGTTGTCACTTTCACGACAAGTTATTCTTTTCTCTCTGAAAAGTCGATTTCACAACGGGTCTCAGTCATGAAAAGAAATTTAAGAAGAAACACGAGACACATTCGATCGGGCATATCGAAAAAAGTTTGTGTGTAGTGCTTGTATTGGCCCATCAGATAAGTCCACGATCATCGTTTTAATATGAATTATTGCAAGTTCCAAGCAAAATGATAAGATATTTTCTTATGCTATTGGTCAAAAGCACATTGCAGCCAACCAACCACAAGAATTAATAAATGCTTCATCATTTGTGTGAATCATCCTTTTGGATTTGTCTGCCTTAAGTTATAGCCGATTATACCAACCACAGAATTAACGTCATGAGGCCTGCTTCTCAAAACAGGCATCTTCTGTGACTCTTGCCGATTCCCGAATCAATATATTATCATTTTAATTTGCTGCATTTTACAGCTGACATTGTTGTTGTGTTACATTACATTGACACCGTGCTGCCTGAAGTAATTAAGACTGTGCCGATATTATGAACCTATGTCAGCTGTAATGTGGGGGTGCTCTCTCACCCATTCCACAGGGATGATATCGCTACTACGATCTCACAGACTGGACAAAGTAATTTTAAGATGCGTACAGTATAGTTGCCAGTTAAATTTACATAAGAATTTTATACATGTTCGCTCTAGGGGAAATACATGTTCGCTCTAGGGAAAAAAAATGATGTTTTCTTCTCCCGTCCGCACCGGCAGGAACCGCGAGTTTCCTTTGACCCATGCAACGTAGAATTGCTTGAACTTGGATTCTCGGTTGATATACTATTATTAGATATGCTAATAATAGTTTTATTACGCTTTTAATCAATAATGACCTTCTTACCCTTAATCAATAAAATAATTATTTTGTAGAGGCAATGAGAAGCAATGGCAGGCAATTTCAAGTACCGTAAAAAGGGCTCCTATCTAGAACAGTTGACATGCAGTAAAGTATGTTTCAGTGTAGTCGAAGTTGTATAACAAAATACAAAATAGAGCTCAATTAGACATTTATAAATGATTAGGTCATCAGCTGACTAATTAATTTGATAAAAAAGTTCGATGTCTAACTAATTTAGGGCATATAAATCATCTATTTGATCTGTGAAACGGGTTAATTTAAGGCAAGGTGCATGCAACAATGAACAAAGTATAGATACAGTACGACTACGGGACAAACAAACTTCTTTAATTTCTTGAACAAGTTATATTGTCGAACAATGTTGACCGTGTGGATCAACATACAAAAGTAAATTCGATTAAAGTCTATCTATCAAAATATGATTACTCCCTCCGTCCCAAGATATAAGGCGTAACCACTTTTTATTCTTGTTCCATGATATAAGGTGTGCTCTCTCTAGAGGCACATGTATCGATACAGCAGTACTAGTGTCGGGAGAGAGAATTAAATGTGTTTTTTAGTCTTTGAACCGGAGGTAGTTACGCCTAGTATTTTACTTGAAAGCACATTAAATCAAGTAGTAATGTCTTAAACAAATGTTCTGCCTTGAATGATTCAGAATATACACAGAAAAATGATTTGGCAGGAAGCACACTACTACTGATGCTGACCGGCACATATAGTTAGGGAGGATCTGGACATTCGGAGGATGGAGGCTTTATTGAGAAAAAAAAATACTTGCTCCGATCCATTCAAAATTTTTCCCGAAAATCCATTATTAATAGAGAATAAATAGTATATACAACCATAAAAAGGAAAACTCGCTCAAACCAAGGATATACATCCACCATAACAAATACAACACTAGTGCAACCTCTGAAACAATGGCCGTCAAATGCCACTTTGCATGCCACAGGAAACAAGCTTTGTAATTAGCGAAGGAGGAGAATTTGATTTCATATAGCGAATCCTCCAAGGAGGGGAACACCATCAAGCAATGCCAGAAATGCAAGGGGGGGGGCAAAGTTTTTCAATCAAAACTCCTATAGGAGAGAGGACCTCACGAAACAGGACCTCTCCAATGGGTAGAGTGAGACCAAAGAAGTCACCATTGTCGGCCATACCCATAGGCAGGGCCTTCGCCCGAAAGTGCTACGACATGGATATCACCGTAGCTGCACTGAACTTGCCATTGCCACACGAGACAAGCCGTCGAGGCAACGATCGTAGAATGGTGGGAAACCTCCATCATGCATGTCACCAACAACCATGCGAAACCACAACTTGCTCTCGAACCATGTAAGAAGTGTATTCAACTCCGCTGCACATCAGCGCCCTAGCTCCAAGCTTCGGTGAAAGCCACTAGCATCCCCACATAGCCGCCATCATCCACAATGAACCATTTATGCTAACCGTCGTCCACTAATTACTCCCTCCGTAAAAGCTGCAAGTGTAGGATATAACACACAAACCAATGTAGCTAGCAAATTACCAAAATACATGTATCCTCAATCTCTCCTATGAGTCGGTCCCATGATCTGGCACTTAGCATGTACCATCTACTTTAGTGCTTTTTGTGGGAGAAATTTTGAACTCCTATATTGTTTTTTTTATTGATGGAGTGTATTTTAATATTATATTGTTAGATTAGATATGTTTTTTACTTTCCTCTGTTCCAAATTTTAGTTCACTTTGACTTTACTAGATACATTAATTTTATTATGCATCTAGTTATACACTATGTCTAGATACATAGCAAAAAGAAATGGATCGTAAAAATCAAAGTGAACTACAATTTAGAACGGAGGGGAGTATAAAAATATACTTACACATTTAATGTCTATAGCCGGTTCATGTCTGTATACTGTAGCCTGTAGGTAGCCATGAACAGTTAGCATTGGCTTTCTTGCTTGCAGCCGCAAAACTCTCGATCCATAGGTCCATTGCCGCTTGCCTTCTTCAACCAAATTCGATCGGTTGTCGTAGGCGACACATGCATGCTGATGTTTCGGCATGCACGTACGCACGTAGATTATAAACTACTGCTATTAAACTCAGTAATAATGTTTTCTGCTGTCCCTGTCCCTTCTCCACGCATTGCTGCTGCTCCATCCAACAGCCAACGCATCATGCACCGTAGTAGAGACCGGGCTAGATACTCCCTCTGCTCCCTGCTGTGCGAACGGGAACTTGGACAAACATTCCCCGTCGTCAATTCGACCGCCACGAATAAAGATATCGCACACGCAACTCCATCGATCAGGCCGGGCAAGGTCACCGGCCGACTTGGCCAAAAAACAACGATCCTGCATGCTGCTCGATCGTTGACACAAACTATATATTAGCGCCTAAAATATACTACTCCATCCATGTATCCAAACTGTCGCTGTTGGTACATCCGATCCACCTACGCACCGGGGACTTTCAGAGAACCATGCATAATTCTGCTGCAGCCGGTTTTTAGTTTTTCCACGGAACTTGTTGCCAATTATATGTGTTGGTGCAGCAGGACCGCTAGCTAGGAGACAAAGGCTTGGCGGCTTGGCAGCTTGCTCTCTAGCTACTCCTCTGTCCTCTGGCGCACGCGTCTACGTCTTGCACTGGTACGCAACCAGTTAAAGCTCGCGTGCGAAGCGCTTGCTTATTTGTTAATGGCTTCGCTGATCTGATCTCGGGCGTCAACAACTCCATGAGCTAGACGGCGACAAAATAACCAAGCGATCGAATGGCTGGGCCTTACGTGTTCTGTGCTGGCCTTGGCAAATAGTACTAGTTATTATTCCCCAATGCTGTTCTCTACTGGTGCCGATTCTCTCGGGATTTTTTTTATAACCCGGCAAGGATCGTGATCCCACTTGATTTGCCTGGACCGTGGTCCGGCCGGCCGGGAAGATGCGTGTGGCGCCTTCCGTGAGCCTGCTTTGGCTGGCGGCTTGCATTGCATATGTCCGGACGCACACCTGATGCCGGCTAATACGGCTATACCGGTAGCGATATAGCAATCGCTTCATTGGTTGAGGTGAAAAAGTTTATAGCAGGTAACCGATCGAGGTAGTGTGTGCGTAGGTGTGTTCGGCTTCAGAACGACTGCAGCGGCAGCCTGTAGCGAGTTCGGAGTTCGGACGACGACTTCCGGGCAGTTAGCTCTGAACTTGTAAAGATTGCAGATGATTATTGTGACGATCGACCGTGCCCAAGTCAGCGTTGACAACGCTGGCTCTCGCCTAGGCCTAACAACAGTGGGATAGAGTACCCTACGTACACACCCAATAATGAGCAGTAGATGGTTTAGCAATTTAGTACATGCCGAGGTTACATGCTTCTGATAGGCGTGAATTAACAGACCGTGTCCTGCATGTATGATTAGTTGCCAACTAGCGGAGTCAATATGTGTATGGGGCTGTAATAAGATTCGTCAAAGCTCACCATGCAAGCAGTTAGTTGGAATTAGAATAGCAATACTGTTGATGCCAACAAGAGAACTACTGGTGACAGTGTGACACCATCAGTTTAATACTCCTACTGAACCGGCTCATCATCAATTTCGAACATATAGTTTGCATCAAAGTCCATAAGAATGGAAGTTCTATGGCGCGCCAACGAATGGAATCAGAGACTAACGGAAGCATCTACAGTAATATATGTGGTGATGCCCCCGTTGGAAATTAAAGATGGAACTGTTCCGTTCTTCGCCCTGTTTT
Organism: Hyparrhenia diplandra; assembly: GCA_015847255.1. NCBI lineage: Eukaryota > Viridiplantae > Streptophyta > Magnoliopsida > Poales > Poaceae > Hyparrhenia > Hyparrhenia diplandra. The sequence continues at coordinate 88,294 of JADLZK010004774.1, forward strand.
CTTGACTAGACTGAATAATTGATGTTTATGAATGACTGACTATTGGCGGGTCACGGAGGTCTCAAAGAAGATATGAAATCTGTTACCTGCACTACCCGGGACGCACATTAACACTAGCCGCGCAGCAAAAACAGCAACATTTTTTCCTTCAAAAGAGGAACATTTGTTTATCAGGTGTGAAATGATACAATTAACCCATACTTTTTTTTTTCCACTGGGAAACCCCATTTCCATTTTATTCAAACGGAAATACCAAGAGTAGCATATAGAGTTGGACAGAAACAGAGAACTAAAAACCCTGGCTACTTATCCTAGCCGATCATCAAAAGAACTACTTCGCCAACTGACTAGACTGGCCAATGTAAACTGTCATCAACCATAACACTTCAGGACTCTCGGCTGGAACAGCCGGCAGCAAACAGGCAACAAGTTCAAAAGCTTATTACATCACAGAACGAAAATGAAAATGACTGGAAGCCAGGAGACCACAGCTTGACATCCTTTTGTTGGCAGTTCTTGCTTCCATCCTGCCGGAGTCTTTAGCATTCTTGTCAGTTCCCCTGGTCTTCATCTTGGTCTTCAGCAGCATCTTGAAGTAGCAGGAGATCAATCTGCCTGGATGTTTCCTTCTTCAAAATGTCTTTGGCAATTTGAAGCATCATGTTAGCCCCAGTCACCAACATTTCTTTGTCACTTTCATTATAAAGTCCTGACCAATAGGTCATAAAGGAATGAGCATGACATAAAATTGCAATTGGGTTTTTCAAAGATTTCTTATCAAAAATAACTTGGTTCCTGCATTTCCAAATTGCCCAACATATAGCCCCAATCCCCACAGCATAAAAGACATGTCCTTTGGGCAACCAAACTCTACACCAATTCCAGTATTGATTAAAATTTTGAGGAATATTGCAAGCCCCAATGGACTTTGCCACAACAGCCCATATTATCTTATAAACTGAACAAGTAAAAAAACAGATGATCAAGTGTTTCAAATTCATCACAAAATGCACACTTTGGGTCCCCAGACCAATTTCGTTTGATCATATTATCCTTAGTCAAAATTGCATTGTTAGCCATTTGCCACAAAAAAATCTTAATTTTCTCTGGAATTTTGCTCTTCCAGATCACTTTGTAATAAATTCCAGAATCATCACAGGTAAGCATGTCATAAGCAGATTTAACAGTAAAATTCCTACTTTTTGTCAAAGACCAATACACTTCATCTGGCATTTCACTATGTTGCCAACCCAAACAGTCCTGTATTATTGTGTCCCATCTCTCTCTTAAAGATCCAAACAGCCATCTTCTAAAAGTGATCCTATCCCCACAATTTGCATTGAGAACAGAGATGTCCTTCTCATTAGCTAAAGTAAACAGGTCAACATGTAATGTAGCAAGAGGCTGATCATATAACCAGGGGTCATGCCAGAATCTGGTCAAGTTACCCTTATTGGTTTTAACCCCTCTGCCATGCAAATATATATCTTTAACTTTCAACATGTCAGCCCACATAGGAGAATCATCTAGTCTATGTCCAATTTCATATATTGATTTATCACCCATATATTTATACTTAACAATTGTCCGCCATAAACCATCTTCATTTTCCAACTTCCACCACCACTTACAAATCAAACTAATATTCATTTTCTGGGATTCTTTATTCCTAACCCTCCCTTTTTCTTACTCTTACTTATAACTTCCCATTTAACCAAATGATATTTCTTTTTGCTACTGCCACCTTTGCGAAAAAGGATCTCATTTGTTTTTCTAATTCGTTTACTGACCCTTTTGGTACCAAAGCTACATATTACGTGCAACCTTGGCATGATAATAAAGTCACGAAAAGGAGCCACCGACAGTTAAGTTTCCATGCAAATTATGTCTATCTCGATTTCCCTAAGATAAGATATATAACATATTTTCAGATGACTGAACCATTGTCCTCCTAAAACCCTTTTTTCATCACTTTTGCAACAAGTCTCATTCAAGAAACGTAAACAAGTGCATGCTTAGAATAATAGGTAAGATTTTAGCAGTCCTGAGTGCTTGTATGGGTACGTCACAGAAGTCCATGATGCTCATTAAGGGCTTAATGTATTAGGTACCTATCAAACTCACTTTCACAACCAAAATTCTATATTTTTCCTAATGAAGTAGGCTTTTCCTAGTGTTTTGGCACTCAAAATTTAGTATAGATTTTCCCTACTAAATGCCTCTAGTGATATTCTCATGTGCCTATAACTAGTGGTAGTGTGTTTTATTACTACTAACTAAAACACTAAAAAGAAGTCCACCGTTTTAATAGTGTTTTTAATTTTTAGTTGGTCATCTCTAGCTCAATAAAATTGGTAGTGCTTTATTACTAACTAAAAACACTAAAAGAAGTCCACCATTTAAATAGTGTTTTTTAGTTGGTCATCTCTAGCTCGAGAAATTGGAGCCAGAGTTACTTACATATTAAGCTAGTTGAGTTGTACTTATTTTGGTTAAAACCTATTTTTTTACTAGCTAATTGCTTTCTCAACATATTGGTGACAATTAGCATTTTTTGGTAGCGTTACAGTACATTGTACCAACCACAGAATTCAAAAGGCATCTTCATTTGCTCATGTAGAATTAGCTTTTTCAAGCTCGTGCTTTTCATCATATATAAATGTACGATTCATTTGATAACTGACGTCGTTGTTGCCTCATATTGAACCTATATGCTCGCTATCAGGCTGTTGTTATCAAGAACCATTTAATTAATATACAGAAATATTCAGTGGAGTTTTCTGAAAAAAAACAAAACAGAGGCTCAATAATGCATTTGAAACGAACTGGACGGCGAGTATATGTCCTAGACAGCTTAACTTGAATTTTTACTCCTTGTAACTTGCAAGAGTACATGAATCGTCAAGTTTTGCACTAGAAATAATAATCACTAGAAGAGATGAAAACTGATGGAAAAAAAGAAAGAATGTAGTTTAGAAACATATGTAGGTATCATTATTAATTTTTAAAACATTTCTCATAATAGCAAATGTTGGTAAGATGATGTATTGTCTCACGTGTACCTAAGATGATTCTTCCAAATGGGAAAAAGAAATAATTCCGGTGTGAGGATTGATGTTAAACACAAATTATTTTCTATTCAGGACATGACCAACTCAATTACATTTTGTCTTAAACATAAATACAATATTGCAGACAAAAGATGATTTGAAAATTTGGCATGTGGCATTGCTGACTTTGCAGCAAGAGATTTTTAATGTTGGATAAATAAACTAGTACCAGTAGGATGTACTGTAGTTTGATTAGCATTTTGGCGCTTGTATTTTCAAGCTGTCATACAGAAGTGTAACGACCTACGAACATTAGATTAGCTAGTTCGTGTTGCACAAGTGGTACGACTCATCACTGCTGTTTTTGTATTAAATCGAACAAATGGATCTGATGAAAGGAAGAAGATACGATGGGAGATATACTTTTAGAGATGGTGACTAGGAAATCCACATATTATAAGCAAGAGTGTCGGCATTATACTATTTGATCTCGGAAACTTTTTGGAATTATAAAAGTTCATACAACTATATATCTCGGTGCGGATAAAATAAAATAGTGAAAAGAGAGTGAACTATTGAATATAAATTATTTCGCCGTTAGTTGATGAGACGAACTGCCCGTAGTAAGAGTATATTATTTATAGATGGAAGAAAATGCACTTCTTTATACAAGTCTACACGGCATGTATAAAAAAAAAAACGATTCGTGTTCTTTTTCTTACCTGGTTTTCCTTGCTAAAAATCATGGCCTAAATTGTTTAGGTGCGTTGGAACACCAAGTTGGCTATTTTAGTGAGTATAGTGAAGTTTGAATGTTTGATTGGTTTTTTTTTTTTTTTTGACAACTTATGTTTGATTGGTCAGTTGCTTGGTTATTGTATTGAAGTTGTGAGGTGTCACAATGGCAACGGGTACGCACTGATGGATACTAGTCATCCATACCCGCATTCGCCAGGGCAAATCCATACCCGCCGGGTTACCCGCGAAAAAGTACATGGATATTTCGATTTCATTCCATACCCGCACCCGACGGGTAATTTTACCCGACGGGTAACCCATACCCGCGAATACACCCGAGTTCATGGGCTATATTATATACTCATATGCTTATATGGGCCAAACACTGAGCTATATGGGCCAAATTAATGAACAATACACTAGAGTTCAGAAATATATATATACTCAAATGCTTATATGGGCCAAATTAATGGGCCATATGCTTACTTGGGCTAAAATTGTAGAGACGGGCTATATATTTGTGCGGGTATTTTCTACCCGCGGGTACACGGGTATGGATACTACACTTCCATACCCGTACCCGTCATACCCGCTGGATACAACATTGTACCCATTAACGTATCCATGGATACCAAATGCGTTCCATACCCGTCACTTTATCGGGTAAAACCCATCGGGTTTTCGGGTTTCGGGTACCCGTTGACATCTTGAGTGAGGTGTGAGCTAGTTTTGCATTTTTTTGGTCTCGTTTCCACTAAAAAAGCTCCATTGATTTGTTTTCTCCTTCTAATAAAAACTGCACCAAAACCATTCTTTTAAGAAATGTGGCAATTCTACTTGCAGAATTTAAATTGATATACTTTTATAATACTGTATAGACACTCATATATATGCATGTTCGCTCACACACTCTATTTCTATGAGCACGCCGAAAAGATTGAGCTGGTAGATCTCGAGATTGAAAGAGTCATTACCGTTGCATCTTGAGTTGGTAGATCTCGAGATTGAAAAAGTCATTACCATTGCATCTTGAGTTGGTAGATCTCAAGATTGAAGAAGTCATTACCGTAGCAAGAAAGAGTAGGATTAATCTTATATAATGGAAAATTTTCTCGAGGACATCACATTTATATATGTATCTCTTTATAAAGATAAACCCCACTAGCCTGATTCTCTAGCTCCTCCTTGTGCCACGTCGTCCACCGGGCCCCACTATTGTCCCACTACCATCTCATGAAGCCACGTCAGTCAAAGCCATTATACGTGTCCCTTCCACTACGCCTTCTCTACGTTGGATACAAATTTTGCGGAAACGCGCGAGGCATCCATCCCTAATTTTTAGTGGTTAACATGCTAACGTATCTACATTTCTTCTCTATACCCGTGGCAACGCATTAGGAATCCTTCTAATATATATTAAAAGCAAATGCAGCACATTCCATTTCGTTAATGATGCTTACGTGTTAATCGGACAAAATATACCTGTTACTACCTACCACAGCACAAATTCTGTTATTGAAAAACTATTTAGGGCCGCCGTTTCCCTTAAATTGCAAGCAAATTGGAGTTGCCTTTAAGCAAGTGGCGACCAAATAAAGGAAAATCCATCACCAAGTGGTTTATAAAACGTTGTTCCTAATGAGCTAGCTAGGGAAGTTGTTCACGGCGGCAGCCCTAGCTTGTTAGCGAATGGTGAGAGTTTTTGTCACATTCGCTTGACCGCATAAGAGTACTGAGTACGTCTTTATGCACACACTCAGTCTCAGCAACAGACTCTCTGAAAGTGAGCCCCCTTCAATTCGGACCCGATTGAAAATATTCCACCATGCATGGCTGGCGCGCCACACACAGTTGGCTCAAGGCTTTGGTGTCGCCGTGATGATGATGCGTTTAAAAATTGATGTTTCACATGTCGCGATCCAAAGTAGAGGAATTTCGTCATGGCAGCCGAGAAAAGCAGCGTGCGAAACGCGAGGCGACCAATCGAAGCGCGGGTCACGTCAGCGGGTGGCAACAAGAGCGTGGCAGGGCCCCGCGTCTCCGTGCGCCTGCTACAGTCGTCACGCCTGCCGGCACCAGTGACGAGTCCTCGCCTCGCTTGTTCAGTTCAGCGACGCCGCACCCGCACGGTGAGAGTTTGATGATGCTCCGCTGAGCTAGGTAAGCCTTTGCGTGTGCGGGCAGTAACACAGATTGCTGTCTGGTATACCAAAACCCGTGGGCGGTGCTGCGTGTTGCATCACGGCACAGACCTTTTTTTTTTTTTTTGTTGCCGGCCGCCACGACGACACGTCGACAGAGGTCACAGAGTAAAATGTTCCCAGTGAGAGCGTGATGCAGGTTTAGATTGAGAGGCAAGCTGTGGAGCGCACGTTGTTCGCGTGAGAGCATTATGTCACTTATTACCTGTGGCGTGAAATGACACGTCATCCGACCGACTCCGATCCCAGCACGATTTACAGGCTACGTACAGCCGGTGCAATGCATCCATTCATGTGGGGCGTGCGCGCACCCAGCCCAGGTGGCCAGGTGCTCTGCCAGGACAACGGACCAGGCTCGCCCCTGTTCCGTGCGGCGACCCCGGCCCGGGCCAGATCGAGCGCCGACGCCGCATGGAATGGAACCCCAGAAAATTAGCCACGCGCGCGGGCACACGGAGCCCGTGGCAAAAAAAACAAGTGCGCATGGAGACGACGACCCTGTGAGGCCGGAGGCTGCTGAGGACGCGGGGCGGATGCCGATCTGCCCTGCCTCCCTCTCCCGGTCGTCTCCCCCTTGTCCATTGACCCCGTTTTGGCGCATCTGCACGGGCAACGCCTCGGCAGCGGACGGGATCGCCCGCGCTCCTGCCGCTTGATCGATCGGGCAGTTGATCAGAATACGACGGAGACCCAAGTATGAATCCAATGTACGCGGACACACAGCGTGTCAGAGTGGACGTCGAACAAAGCCGGCCTTGACACAGACAGTGAAACGGTTCGGCACTTCGTCTGGCCACACAGATAGGGTCTCGGTCGTCTCTTGGGACAGCGTACGTACGTGTTCAGGGACACATACGCAACGCAATACGTGTGATGTTCGTCGTTACTCGTTATTAGGAAGAAAAGGCCTTCTTTGCACGTGCATATTCTTTCTTTTTGAAGCAGGTAAGGTCGATCGACTCGAAGATGAGAAAGAGATAGATGGCCGACACGGACCTCGCCTAGCGAGGCCGCCATGCATCGCTTGTTTGTTCTCTAGTGCCGCTTCCAGCTGAACACTGCGCAGTGCGGTCCTTTCAGACATGCGAAATTCTTTGGCCCATGCCCAGCTCATGGCAATGGCATCTCCATAAATTAAGCTTCGCATGTTCTGATTCCAATACGGCTTGTACTCTTGTGATATGATGAGGCCGCGTCTCCAAGTTGGAAACATCAGCTATGCCCACATACTAACATAGGAGTGCACACCAGTGGTTGCCGCCGCTATTTCAAATCTGAAAGGACACATGTTTGGTACCGAAACACGCTAATAAACGGTAAAATATTAACAAAACAAAGTAAACGACATTAGTTCGGCTAACCAACCAAAACAATGGACGGGAAAGTCCCAAGTCTTGTGCAATGATTCAACAATATGTTGATTTTTATATATATATAGTACTTCATCATGCTGGAGTTCTGCATTTAGATACGTGCAAGCGGGAGTACGTGTGCACCTATGTATGAGTTTCATTTAGTAAAAGTACTGTCATAAGAAACTTTCTTTCGGCTGTACATAACAATAATGGGCATGCATCATCGCGTTATTTTATCTGTACTCTTGTGGGCAAGCTATTGGCTTGAAGAAAATTCAACGCTGTGTACCTCTTATTTAGAATAATCTATCCTATCTATAGAAAAAGGGTACTAGTAGAATAAAAATGTACTGAAGCAGATAGAGATTGGTGCTTGGTGTGATCACAGTTCATAAGTGTACTTAGCTGAAATATGATGACTTCTAGTAACTTCTAACATGCAGTGTGTGATGTGTACTAATTGGCATAGGAGTTTTGTACTTCCCAGAGCAGGTATCCTATGTGGTGCTGAACATGCTCCCTATAAAAAATATATATATTTCAACCATTTGAGAATATAATATAATCAAAATGGTGATAAAAGGTGGAGGTAAAAGCATGTAGCCATCAGGGCATCACATGCCACTTGGTCTCTTGACTTGAGGAAACATCCAAAAACACAATCCCCTCCCCTTTGGACGTGGATCGAGTTGTAGATGTGCAATTTGCAGAGACAGAGAGCGAAGCCGCAAGTGGCTACGTGCCAGTGCGCAGTACTGCAGTGGTGACGATATGCACAATGACCTCTGGTGTGGAGGCAGGCAAGCCCGTTACCGATGCTTCAGCTGCATGCATCACAGAACTAGCAGAGACGGTCAATTTATAGTCCGGTATTTTATTCACCCTTGACCACGGGAGTTACCTTTTCATGTTGCAAAGTGAGCATTATACTCCTACTTGCTAATCTGGTACCATTACATTTTGGAGGCCTTGTAATTTGTTTTGTTAAAATTAGTTCATCAATCAGTGCAATGCCTGTCGATAATTAGATCATGTTTCTTGACCCATGGGTTACTTTATTTACAAATTTGTAGAGGTAGTTTACATTTATAAAATAGAATAAATCAAATAGGTATATTACCAGTGATTAGAGTCTACTGTATTTATTGATGGGCATACATGTAAGGATTTTATAAGAATTTTTACTGTATAAGCTATGTTTACATCCTTTCATTTTGCATCCACATATTAAGGTGAACCTATAGATAATGGAATACATAGTTTATCTACCATCCCCATTGTGTATTTTTCATGACGGTAGATGTGAGTTTTTTTTTTACAAAACATGAATAATCTACTTGTGTATTATTGATGATAATGATTAGAATCTATCAAGTAATGGTCAGATTAATCTAAAAGATTTTAGAATTGAACTTTTTTCCCTGGCTTATGGTGAAAATTAATGTGTCACTGTCGAGCAATGGTAAGATAAGATAAACTAGCTGTCTGGCATTAGAATAGAACCTGTGGAGATCAAAGCCGAATAAAACCGTAGTACAAAGGGAGATACTCCCATTTTCAACTCGAGTAAAACAACCACCTCATCATTGGTTCTCAGCCCTTATAAAGTCGTGCGCACAGCTAGCTCTCTCTTGCCAAGCTGCTAGTCCTCTCCTTCCTTGTTTCTTCCTCCTTCCTCCTGCTCGGAGCTCTCCTCTCCCGTCCTCTGTACTGCAGCGACATTATTTCCTGTGGCAACAAGCAGAAAACAATGGGGTGCAAGGCGTGCCAGAAGCCCAAGGTGCAGTACCGCAAGGGCCTGTGGTCGCCGGAGGAGGACGAGAAGCTCCCGCGACTACATCCTCCGCTACGGCCACGGCTGCTGGAGCGCTCTGCCCCTCAAGGCTGGTAAGAAATCGACTGCACGAGAATCCTAGCAAATTGCATTGCGCCGAGCCCTGAATTCGCAGCGACAAGCTAGCTAGGACCCTAATTTTCAGCTGCTTGTACATTCCTTCTCTCGTTTTCCTCAAATGTACCTTGCTGGCTTTTATTGGGAGAGAAATTGGGAGACAATTGTAGCCAATTCTGCTCGGCTCTCAGAGCAGGGCAGCTCTTCGATTTCGCGTGCTCTCTTGCGTGCTTGTGTTATAACGAGTCCCTTGTGGTTGTGAAATGCACCTTGTTGGCGCTGCGTGTGCTGAATTCTGTGAGCTGAATTGTGTGTGAATTGCCTGCTACTCGTTCAGGGCTTCAGCGCAACGGCAAGAGCTGCAGGCTGCGATGGATCAACTACCTGAGGCCGGGGCTGAAGCACGGCATGTTCTCCCAGGAGGAAGAGGAGACCGTCATGAGCCTTCACGCCAAGCTGGGCAACAAGTAAGCACCAGCAAAGACTTTCTCAGTTTTTCACCTCATCTTTTAGCCTGTACTGCTAGAAAACGATTACTGACAAGTAAGGTTTCCATTACCAAATGGCTTGCTAAACTATATTGTAGTAGCGTTTCGTTTCTAAATTCTACCTGGCTGCTTTAGCTTTGATCCTAGTGTGTGTGTGTGTGTGTGTGCTTGGCAGTGTGGTTAAGCTGGAAAAATCCAGTTAATTTAGAGTATAAAAGTGTCATCAATCAGTGCGAAGAAAAAGGAGAATGCTGATGTTTAACGTGGATATCGCTTTAAGTGGTGGAGTTGATGCTGACATATGCGTTCCATATCGACTATAGAGATACTCGATTGCATCTTTTTCCCAGTGCTCAAATTGATGATTGTTAACAAGCATCTTTTCTTTCATTTCTTTAATGAAAAAAGTGCGCTTAGTCACCGTGATGCCCCTTTCTAGACCCGGGGAGAAAACAGAATAAATAAAGAAAAAAGAAAATGGGCAAGAAAAGGCAATAGTGTCTGCTACTTTCTCTGCTGGAGGATGTGCAGTAGTTGCTTCCTGATGCAAGTAAAGCTTACTTTAATTCGCCCCAGTACTTTATGTTGTTACACTTAAACTATACTCCCTCCGTCCCAAAATAAATGGCGTTTTCGTTTAAGAAACATCTACGGCAATTATATATTAAAATAGAATTAATATTTATATTACATAATTAGTATCATTGGAAAGATCTTTTGATCTAGTTTTTTAACAAATTTATTTGAAGATTTAAATCTTCTACGTATTTTCTACGAATCGAGTCAAACTTTGTGACACGAAAAACCCAAAACGTCGTTTATTTTGGGACAGAGGGAGTACAAAACACGATACCGTTCTGAATTAAATGATGCAACGATTTATAAATACAAGTGTCAACTATATCCAGCCCAATTGGATTGGAGTTGGCCGATTTATATATGGAATTATATAAAAATCATTTACTTCGATGATCTGAACGAAGACCTCTGAGTACTGATACTCACGCCAAGTCACCAAGTGGCATAGTATTATATTGTATTGAACTGATTCGTAGTTATATAATCCTATAATATTATACTACTACCCCCAAGGGAAAAAGAAGGCGTCAGAGTTCTTACGAATACGTCATGCCAAGTATTTCTCTCTCTATACATATGAGTAGAGTATATAGAAAGCTACACTAGTACAGCACAGGTCGATGGAGACACCAAAAACGTGCCCGCCGACACAAGAAGTTTCATCGAGCTGTAGTTTTTGTCAGTGATTAACGTAACCTTTTATGACCGACTCACTGATGACACTGAAAAATTCTTTTGCCTCAGGTGGTCTCAGATCGCACGGCATCTGCCTGGCCGGACCGACAACGAGGTGAAGAACTACTGGAACTCGTACCTCAAGAAGCGTGTCGAGGGCGGCGCGCAGGGCAACCCGGCGACACCCGCCCGTTCCGACGTCCACGTGAGCCCGGACCCCAGCGAGAACGGCCAGGGGTCCGTCGTCAGCCGGCCGGCGAACTCCGACTCGTCCGAGCCAGCGGTGGAGTCGTCCTCGGCCGACGACTCCAGCTGCCTCACCGTCACCGAGCCTGCGGCCGTGGGCGCGGGCGCCGCGGTGCGTCCGCACGCGCCGGTGCTCCCGAAGGTCATGTTCGCGGACTGGCTGGACATGGACTACGGGACCAGCCTGGTGGCGCTGGGTCCGGACGCCGGCGTCTTCGACGTGGGCGGCGGCCGCAGCCCGGCCCAGGGCCTGAGCCACCAGGGGTCGTCGTCCGTGCAGGTCGACGGGCCGTGCGGCGCCGTGGATTCCCTGCACGGGCTCGGCGTCGGCGGCGGCATGTGCTGGGAGTTTGACGCGGCGGCGGATCAGTTGGACGTGCAGGGTGGAGACGGGTTCTGCGATTTGCTCTCCATGAGCGAATTCCTTGGGATCAACTAGGCCGTCAGAGTGTTGTTGTCTTCTTTCCAACGGTTCACAATCGCGAAACATTCTGTCGAATCTGTTTCTTCCTCCGTAGGCCAAAGTGTAAATTGTGTGCCATACCAATGTGCAGTTAAATATAGTATATGCAGAGTTGAGTAAAGATGTGTGAGGATTATTGTCCTTTCCAGTCCACTCTGCTCCAACCTCAGCTGGTCGGAATTGCATGGTTTCATGTCCAGTTTTCACCTTATGAATTGAATGAACGAGTAGGCATTTTTTTATTCGTTTTTGAAAAGAAAGCGGAGAGAGACCTCCCCACCAAACTTCACTGTTAATACGCGGCACTAACGTGCCTATAATTGCGAACACACAGTTGATTTAGGCCACATGTGTTTAGTTTTTGTGATGGAGTGATTGTCAACAGTCAACATTCTTTCTCTATTTTCATTTTATCTTTTATGCTTGGCTATGTTCACCGGCATACGTGGAGTGTGTCGAAGACGTATCTCTTGGTTCGTGTTGTGCGGTGTGGGAGCTCGGAGATGGTAGCCGACGGCGAGGTGAAGGGGCCAAGGAAGGCGTGTCGGGCCGACGGACCGCGGAGGTGAAGGACGGACGTGAGGCTTGGACCCAGGGACTGGATCGCCGGGCGGCTAGCCATGGTGGTCGACATCCGGGACATCGACGGATGCAAGAGGGCGTGGCGGGACCGTGTCGATCGGGTCAAGACGGCGGCGCGGCAGCAGGGCGGGAGCTCGGATGACTTGACGACTTCGGGCAGTCAAGGCGGCGATGACACGTGTCGAGGAGGTTTGGTGGTTTGCCCTCAAAACCATCGGGCGCGGGTTTGATGGTTTGGGCCTCAAAACCATCGGCGGGCGGTTTAGCGGGTTTGGGCCTCAAAACCGGGCGGACATTCCGGTGGACGGAAGGGCGGCACGTGGCGGCATCGGGGAGGTTGCGTGGATGCAAGGCTACCGATGAGGAGGCGGTGGCCGTCGGATCGAAAAATATCCGAGTTGACCAAAATAGCCCAGGGTTAGTGGTTTGGCTCCGTATGTATCGGGAGGCAAAATAGGGATGAGAAATAAGGACCATATATAGAGGATGGCAGCCATCCTCCCCTCTTTGCCTCTTCCATTTTTCGTTTTTATTTTCCCCAATTTTAGGGTTCTTGTTTAGGCCCAAAAACATCTATTTGGTGACTTTTTGTGGTGATTTTCGTTGGGAAAGGGGGCCCCAATCCTCCCTGTCGTCTCCGACGATTTGGATTAATTTTCCTCTTCTTTGCTGTGATTTTTGTTGAGAAATTTGGATCCCGTTTGTTTTGTTTTCGGTGGCTCTCTGTTGGTTCTGTGCAGATTGGAAGCAGCAGCCGGTACTCAGGGCATCGCGCCGTGACCGAGCACTCGGCAGGCTCCTACTCGGTGTCCACGCGCTGCACTCGGTAGGCAGCAGCTGCTGCACTCGGCAACGCGCCAAGCAGCGAGGTCAGCACCTGCTCGGGGATCAGGCAGCTGCAGCTGGCGGCGTCAGGGCCAAGGCGCCGGCTCCTCCTCGGTAGGCGCGAGCGCTCAGCTGCACGGCAGGCCAGCTCGGAGGAAGTTCCTAAGTCCGACAGCAGCTTCAGGCAAGTCACGTCGACCATCTAGGCTTCAAGCTTGAGCTCGGTTCTTCACGTCAACAAGAAAAGGTTGATTTTTCTTTGAGCTGTGAATTGGTCTTCGAGCCAATTTAGTTTCTTCTTGTGCAGGGTGGTTAGACTGATCTCAAGTTTGCAAAATCCCAGCTTTATTTCAACTCATCTAGTTCTTGTTTTCCGTGTGCCCGTAGGTGTTCGATGAAATGTCTAAGTAGCTGTTTCTCCTAGTTTTTTTTTCTTCGTTCTTTTTGCTAGATCTGTTCTAAGCACTAGTTTAGTTTCTTTTTTGTTCCTACAGCTTGTTTTAGTTGTAGATTTTTAGTAGCGTAATTTTCTTGTCCTAGTGTTTATTTTATTTCTGCTAAATAGAAAATCCCAAAAATATCCAAAGCTTAGTTTAGCCTTTATCTTTTTGCAATGATTTTGAATCAAATCGAGGAATTTGTCTAGTTACTCTCGTCACAAGTTGGCGTTGGTAATCTAGTTAGGGAACCCGCTTCTTTTTCGATAGAAGTTGGGAATCTCGCTTTTTGTTTCTCCGTTGAGGTTGGGGGTTGAGTAGATGACACGAAATTGAAGAAGAAAATCAAGGCTCCCATTCACCCCCCTCCTCGTCGCCCGTTTCGGTCCTTCAATTGGTATCGAGCCGGTTAAGGATCATATCCACCTTAATCGGTCCGTGATCGAGAAGGCGACATGGAGAGGTTTGGTCACTATGGTGGCAAGCCTCAGGAGTTCGATGGCACCAACTATCCCTATTGGAAGATTAAGATGCAAGCACATCTTATGGGGATGGATTGGAGAGTGTGGGAGATTGTCGGGGATGAGAACTACCAAGTGCTAGCCGCTCGAGTGGGTGAGGAACAAATAGCCCAACACAATGCCAACAACCGAGCGAGGGCGTCTTGTTCTCTAGCCTCAAAGACACCGAGTTTGAGAGAGTTGCCACTTGTGAGACCGCTCGTGAGGTGTGGAAGACACTAGAGAGCTACCACGAGGGAACCCCACAAGTCAAGGCCGCCTATATGAGACCTACAAGAGAGAGTACAACAACCTAATCCAACTTGATGGCGAGTCCATCGATTCTCTCTTTGCTAGGTTTTGGACGTTCGCAACAAGCCGAGGCGAACAAGCCGTCGGAGAGGCTTGACGAGCACGAGAAGGCGATGCGGCTCTTATGCGCTCGGATCGGAAGGTGTGGGATGTGAAGGTGTCGCGATCATGGAGTGCGCCAATTCACGACACCCTCACACCCGGCGAGCTTTCTGACAAGCTCAAGTCTTCCGAGATCGAGGCCCGGATCCGGCGAAGCTCAAGAACCCTTCGCGCCCGAACGTTGCACTCATCTACGGTAAGGGCGGTTCGGTTCTTACGCTAACCCATCACGATTTCTTTCGTCTTGTCTTCCTTGGTATGCGTGATGAGGAGGAGCAGATGGAGAGCCTTGGGGATGATGAGCTTGCGCTAGTCATCGGCCGATTCTCGCGGTTCCACAACAACCGCTTGAACCGTCGGCGTGGCGGCCCATCCAAGGGCGGATGCTTCGAAAGTGCGGAGATCGGACCACTTCGTCGCCGCATGTCCCAAGAAGAACAAGGACAAGTACTCCGGCGAGAAGTACTACTCCAACAAGTACGACTCCGACAAGCGCAAGGACGGCGCGAGCACACCTCCCGGCAAGTACAAGTCCAAGAAGGGATTCGACAAGGAGGCGATCAAGAAGAAGTACCTCAAAGCGTGCCAAGGAGCACAAGCACGCCTTCCTTGCCTCCCTCGGCGACCTCGACAATGACTCTTCGGACGGGCAATCTTCCTCAAGCGATGAGGAGTCCGAGCGCAAGGTTGAGGACAAGTGAATGGACTTTGCTTCTTCACCGACTCCAAGCCCGGGGCTTACGCACCATGGCCCTCGATGGAGCGGTGACCGACGGCGCCAAGCCACACGGCAACGATTCTTCTTCCTCCGAGGTACCTCCTACGATCGAATCTCTCTCGATGAGGTTGAATCTTTGGGCGATGCGCTTGTGTGTCAAGAGAAGTTGCTTAAGCGTGCCGCTAGGGAGAGAAAGGAGTACAAGGAGAAGTAGGAGATGGCCGTGGGCGGAGATAGAGTTGCTTAGGAAGCTTTGTCGATGTCTCGATGAGGCGGAGTGTGATGCTTGTCTTTGTGCATATGTCTAGCATCATGTCTTTGCGATCTAAGTATTCGGCTTTGCTAGATGAGCATGTTGATCACGAAGTCTAGGCTTTGTCTTTGTTGAGTGCGTGCAAGTCTTGTCCGGACTTGCGATCCGAGGGGCGAGAGAAGGCTGCCAAGCTTCTTTGTGCTTGAGAAGGCCAACTCGGATAGCACCGTCTTTGGGATGTGCTAAGTGTGAAGCTTTGGAGTTGGAGCTCATGTCTTGTAGGCATGACAAGGGGGAGAGTCGAAGAGGAGATCAAGTATCTTCGCTCTGTCTTGAGTTGGGTGTCTTGTAGAGAGCGCGGCTTGGCATGATGATGAGTCGGTTCAAAGGGGGACCGACACATCGGGTTTAGGCTTTGCTATAGGTGGGAAGGGAGAAGTCATTTATGGCAAGGTTGGTCAAGGTAGTGGTTTGAGCTCGAGTGAGAAACCAACCAACACTCCAAAATTTACCAAGATTACTCCACCCTGAGCATACCAAGCCCATTGTGCAAGATGGCATTCTCCAAGAGCCAACTAAGACTCCACCTCCCAAACAAGTGTGGCTTCCCAAACCGAACCACCTCAAGAACCCACTTGACACTTTGCCCGGGATCCCACGAGGAAACCCTTCCTAAGGCCAAGACCACAACAAGAGTGAACCATCCACCCAAGAGAGTGAACCAACCACCACCTAAAGAGAGGTGAGGTATCACCGTGAGTATTGCCGGAGAGATGGTCACTTGGTTGAGTTTTGCTTTAGGAGGAAGAGGGATGCTAGGCGTCGAGTGGAGTTTGAGAACCGTGACATGTATCACCCACCACTTGGCATGTATGAGAGGGGTGTGCGGTCGGTTCAGAGGCGTTTGCTAGGGCCGAAGGTAGGAGGCCTCGAGAGGTTTGGGCCACGGTTTGTGAGACCGTTTGGTGATTGTGCTCCGCGAGTGAACGTAGATCCTCGCTTTGGGAGTTTTGAGGTTGATAAGAGGAGTGCACCACGCTTTGTAGTGCGTGGTAAGTAGTTTGGTAAGATGGGGCGTGGGATGGTTGTTTTTTGCCTAATGCGTATTTGGGGCAAGATGGTCAACACGGTACTCTTCCAAGTTTACTAACCCCGGTGTTGTGCCATATGCTCATCCCATGTTCTATCGTTGATCTGTTTGAAAGGTGAAGGACATGTGGCTCATTGACTCGGGCCGTTTCGACACATGACCGGTAACTCCAAGTGGTTCTCGGCCTCACCCCCATGAAGACGAAAGAGTACATCACTTTCGGGGGATAGCAATGAGAGGGAAGATTCTATCTCGAGGGTCAATCGGAATCAATGACCACTTTGTGCTCAAGGATGTGGCGCTCGTCTCCAACCTTCACTTCAACACGCTTTACGTCTCTCGGCTCATGGCGGCGGGTATGAGGTGCGCTTCAAGGTTGGGTGTTCTCGAGTTTTGGACTCTCGCGATGATCTCATTTCTTTGGATTGTGCCATTTGGGCAAGTCTTTCGTGCTGATTTTTCTCGAGCTTTTTGGCACGTCTTGTTGCTTGTTGGCGGTCCCTCCTCGATTTGTGGAAGTGGCATAGGAGACTTGGACACTGAGCTTTGACCTTCTCACAAGGTTAAGTTCAATGGGTCTAATCCGAGGATTGCCTAAGCTTAAATTTGAGAAGGATTTGGTTTGCCACCCCCCCGTCGTCACGGGAAGATGGTATACGCTTCCCACCACCCGATTACTTTCAGATTATGACCTCGAGACCGGAGAGATCCTTCACATGGACGCAGTTGGTCCATCTCGGGTGAGGTCGGTCGGTGGGAAGTGGTATTGTCTAGTGATCGTTGGCGATTTTTTCGAGATACTCTTGGGTGTTTTTCATGGAGGGCAAGGATGAGGCTTTTCGGTTTTGCTTTCGTGATTTGATTTTGAGGAGGAACCGAGTTACGAGAGACGACCATTCGGCGATTCGCGGTGACAATGGTACGAGAATTCAAGAACTCTCGATTCGAGTCTCTTTTGCGCTAACCTTGGTGTCGAGCACCGTTTTCTAGCCCTTATGTCCCTTGTGAGAATGGGATTGTTGAGCGGAAGAACCGGACGCTTGTGGAGATGGCAAGGACCATGCTCGATGAACACAAGACTCAGGAAGTATTGGGCTGAGGCAATCAACACGGCGTGCCATGTCTCCAACCGCATTTTTCTTCGTGCTTTCACCAAGAAGACATCATATGAGCTGCGCGGTTTGGGAGATTGCCCAAGGTAAGCCACTTCCGTGTGTTTGGATGCGGTGTTTCATCCTCAAGCAAGGTAATCTCAACAAGTTTGAGTCTCGATCCGGTGATGGCATTTTCCTTGGATATGCTTTGCACTCACATGCTTACAGAGTTCTAAATCTTGAGACTAACCGCGTTGTAGAGACATGTGAGGTTACTTTTCGATGAGGCTGCGCCCTTGTTCCTCTTACGTGTTTGAGTGTGCGGGAAAGGATGAGATGGAGCGAGCATCTTTGTGGAAGAGGAGCGGGGAAGGCGTTGGTACAGGGGTGATCGGCGACTCCACCGCTTGCCCCGGTCGACCCCGTGATGACGGCGGCGCTCCACGGACCGGACCCTACTACCACTACTTCACGGGGTCCCGTGGAGCGGCTCCCTCGCGGGCGAGACGGCTGCACGAGGAGGTTCCCACTCCGGTCGAGGGGAGGCGACATCTTCGCGACGGCGCCTCGGCACATTCGGCGTCGCCGCCCCCCCGGGAGACCATGATTGGAGGACTTAATCGAGGGTAACTCGTTCCAAAGCTTATGCCATGTGTCATTTCGCTCATTACGTATTTGTTTCCACTCTTGAGCCCAAAGATGTTAACACCGCATTATCGATTCGGATTAGGTCAATGCCATGCATGAGGAGTTGCGAGAACTTTGAGAGGAACCAAGTTTGGGTGTTAGTTCCACCTCGGTGAGTGTCATCCCATAGGTACTAAGTGGGTGTTCAAAAACAAGCAGAGTGAGGATGGTGTGGTGGTGAGAAACAAAGCGGATTAGTTGCCCGGGGTTTTGTGAAAAAGAGAATAGACTATGAGGAAACTTTCGCTCCTGTGAGCCGCATAGAAGCTATTAGGATTACGCTTGCCTTTGCGACCTCGAAGGGTTTTAAGCTCTTCGGATGGATGTCAAGAGTGCTTTCCTAAACGGGTTCATAGAGGAGGAAGTGTATGTGAGGCGGCCAGGGGTTTGAGCATCCTAAACACCCGGACTATGTGTACAAGTTGTACAAGGCTTTATGCGGCTGAAACAAGCCCCCCCGGGCGTGGTACGAGAGGTTGAAAGCCTTCCTTTTAGCTAAGGGTTTTGTGATGGGGACCGTAGACAAGACTTTGTTCTGTTTAGGAAGGGCAATGACATACTCCTAGTCGGATATATGTGGATGATATCATCTTTGGTGGCTCTTCACATGCTATGGTATCAAGTTTTGCGAGAGATTATGAGCGGGGAGTTCGAGATGAGCATGATGGGCGGCCGACTTACTTCCTTGGACTACAAATCAAGCAAACCAAGGGCCGGGATCTTCGTACACCAGGGCAAGTACACGAAGGACATCATCCGCAAGTTTCGCATGGGTGAGGCCAAGCCTCTTTCGACACCCATGTCGACGGCGGCGGCCCGGGCGAGGACAAGGATGGAGAATTTGTGGACCAAAGGGAGTCTGAGAAGCATGGTCGGTTATTTCTTTGTACTCGCGGCGGCGGCGCCCGACATCCGGTTGCGGTGTGCCTCTGCGCGCGCTTTTCGATCTTCGCCCTTGAACCTCTCACCTTGGCCGTGAAGAGGATCTTGGTATTTGCGGTTTTACGAGTTTGGCCTTTGGTACTCGGCCTCTTCCACCCTCTCCCCGATTGGTTATTGATTCGATTATCTTGGTGATCGTATGCATAGAAAGTCTACCTCGGTACTGTCGGTTTCTTGGTACTTCTCTAGTGTCTTGGTCGTCTATAAGCGATGCGGGGTGTCGCTCGGTCGGCGGTTGAGGCGGAGTATGTTCTTTCTTTGCCGCTTGTTGTTCCGGTGTTGTTGTGGATGGTTGCCACTTTGAGAGACTTTGGCTTGAGCTTTTTCGTGTTCCTACATTTGTGTGATAGCATGGGGCTGTGAGTGTAGCCAAAAACCACATCCTTCACTCCCGGACCAAACACATAGAGGTGAGGTACCACTTTTCGAGAGATCACCGGGAGAAAGGGGACATAGATGTTCGGCATGTGTACACGCGAACAGCAGTTGCGGACATTTTCACAAAACCACTAGACCAAGTCCGCTTTGCTCGGCCGTGTGGGGAGTTGGGCGTGTGCTACCCTTTTGAGGGGTAGCTTTGTAGTTGATGTACGAGTTTTAGTTTTAGGTTTGTTTTTGCTTTTTTGTATCATACTTGCATATCATGAGCTTCACTTTTATATTGAATGGAATGAGTTTGTGCTCTTAGTAGTATGGACATGATAGTGCTTCTAGTTTGAGCTCTTTCTAATCATGTGGTGTATGTTATGAGTGAGCAACTTTTTTCAAATGTGAACTTGATTAATGAATGATGAAATTAAATCATGGTTCACCCTTGAGCTAGCTTCTATCATGAGTAGGATGTTGAGATCCTTTGAGTTTTTATATGTATGCTTGGTAGTTATGTCTCATGCTTTGATTCATTCACTTGCTTAGATTTTCATGATAATACCATGCTAAAAGCGTGAAGTCTAAAGCTAAAGTGATGAAAAGATCGAGTGGGTCCATTTTGCCACACTTTGAAGTTTGAGGCTGCTTTCATTTGCACTCTTGAATGAACTTGGACTTCATTGTGTTTGACCCGGACCATTGTCTTAAGCTAATCATTGCTCATGCATAGGCTTGACATGGTTGATTAGTAAGGCAAGGCAAATGTGGATAACCACTCGCATGCTCTTTTGTAACTTGTGAACATTTGCAACTCACGAACTAAAATGAACCTCACAAGTTTGTGCCATAATGTCTAGCATGATGTCACGAGCTTATTTGCTTGGGGTAGTTCACCCGTTTACATGTTTGAGCACTTAGTTGATTTCCTATCTACTTGTGCTAGGTGCTATGTTTAATGGTGAACCTCCTTTTACAAGATACTAAAATTTGCTCAAAATGCTTTGTGCCATATTTCATATCATCGATTAGCTTGAGCTCTGGCTAGCACTTGTAATTTGTTGCTATGGTACCACTTTGAGCACTCTCTCATTCGTTTGAATATAATCTTGAAGCTTTGCATTGTGACATATTGCATTTCATAGCTTGATTAGTGCATGTGCCAACAAGGGGGAGAAAGATACAAAGACGGTGATTGCATTTGTCTAGGGGAGTAGCACCTTGAGCTAGATGTGTTGAGCTTTGTTTGCCTCTGTCTTGAGGGTCTAGTTTGTTTGTGTGTGTGAAAGAAATTGGTTTTGGGCTGTGCTAGTGGTGTTGAGCCTGTTCTACCTCTTCTTGAGGACTAGCTGCCTATTTAGCTTGGTTGTGTCGAGCCTTTTGCCCATGTCTTTGGGAACCAAGCTTTTGCTCCATGTTTGCTATCCGTTATTTGTCTTAGCTTGTGTTCACTTGGATGTGCTTTCTTCTACCTTCTCTGTCTTTGTGTTGAATGTTGACAATGCACTCATCAAGGGAAAGATTGCGAACACATGGTTGATTTAGGCCACATGTGTTTAGTTTTGTGATGGAGTGATTGTCAACAAATCAACATTCTTTCTCTATTTTTATTTTATCTTTTATGCTTCGGCTATGTTCACCGCGGCATCGTGGAGTGTGTCGAAGGCGTATCTCTTGGTTCGTGTTGTGCGGGTGTGGAGCTCGGAGATGGTAGCCGACGGGCGAGGTGAAGGGGCCAAGGAGGACGTGCGGGCCGACGGACCTTGCGGAGGTGAAGGACGGACGTGAGGCTTGGACCGGGGGCCCCGGATCGCCGGGCGGCTAGCCATGGTGGGCGATATCCGGGACATCGACGGATGCAAGAGGGCGTGGCGGGGACCGTGTCGATCGGGTCAAGGCGGCGAAGCGAAGCGGGCGGGAGCTTTCGGATGACTTGGCGACTTCGAGGCGGTCAAGGCGGCGATGACCGCGTGTCGAGGAGGTTTGGTGGTTTGCCCTCAAAACCATCGGCGCGGGTTTGATGGTTTGGGCCTCAAAACCATCTGGCGGGGTTTCGCGGGTTTGGGCCTCAAAACCGGGGCGGGCGTTCGGTGGGCGGAAGGGCGGCACGTGGCGGCATCGGGGGAGGTTGCGTGGATGCAAGGCTACCGATGAGGAGGCTTGCGGTGGCCGTCGGATCGAAAAATATCGAGTTGACCAAAATAGCCGCAGGGTTAGTGGTTTGGCTCATATGTATCGGAGGGCAAAATAGGGATGAGAAATAAGGATATATATATAGAGGATGGCAGCCACCCTCCCCTCTTTGCCTCTTCCATTTTCGTTTTTATTTTTCCCCATTTTAGGGTTCTTGTTTAGAGGTCCAAGAACATCTATTTGGTGACTTTTTGTGGTGATTTTTCGTTGGGAAGGGGAGCCCCAATCCTCCCTGTCATCTCCGACGATTTGGATTAATTTTCCTCTTCTTTGCTGTGATTTTTGTTGAGAAATTTGGATCCCGTTTGTTTTGTTTTCGGTGGCTCTCTTTTGGTTCTGTGCAGATTGGAAGCAGCAGCCGGTACTCAGGGCATCGCGCCGTGACCGAGCACTCGGCAGGCTCCTACTCGGTGTCCACGCGCTGCACTCGGTAGGCAGCAGCTGCTGCACTCGGCAACGCGCCAAGCAGCGAGGTCAGCACCTGCTCGGGGATCAGGCAGCTGCAGCTGGCGGCGTCCAGGGCCAAGGCGCCGGCTCCTCCTCGGTGGGCGCGAGCGCTCAGCTGCACGGCAGGCCAGCTCGGAGGAAGTTCCTAAGTCCGACAGCAGCTTCAGGCAAGTCACGTCGACCATCTAGGCTTCAAGCTTGAGCTCGGTTCTTCACGTCAACAAGAAAAGGTTGATTTTTCTTTGAGCTGTGAATTGGTCTTCGAGCCAATTTAGTTTCTTCTTGTGCAGGGTGGTTAGACTGATCTCAAGTTTGCAAAATCCCAGCTTTATTTCAACTCATCTAGTTCTTGTTTTCCTGTGCCCCGTAGGTGTTCGATGAAATGTCTAAGTAGCTGTTTCTCCTAGTTTTTTTCTTCGTTCTTTTGCTAGATCTGTTCTAAGCACTAGTTTAGTTTCTTTTTGTTCCTACAGCTTGTTTTTTAGTTGTAGATTTTTAGTAGCGTAATTTTCTTGTCCTAGTGTTTATTTTATTTCTGCTAAATAGAAAATCCCAAAAATATCCAAAGCTTAGTTTAGCCTTTATCTTTTTGCAATGATTTTGAATCAAGTCGAGGAATTTGTCTAGTTACTCTCGTCACAAGTTGGCGTTGGTAATCTAGTTCGGGGAACCCGCTTCTTTTCGATAGAAGTTGGGAATCTCGCTTTTTTTGTTTCTCCGTTGAGGTTGGGGGTTGAGCCGATGACCCGAAATTGAAGAAGAAAATCGAGGCTCCCTTTCACCCCCTCAGTCGCCGTTTGGTCCTTCAATATCACGTACTATGTCGTTTTTTGATTGCCGTTTTGTAACTTGCTTGCAATTATCAGCTTGTCCCAGTACTCCATGTTTTTCTTAAAACCAACATTTTTATTTGATCTTTTGGAAACTATATTGAAGTGCAAATTGAGTGCCTTATCAAGACTGTGTGTGGCAGAGTGCTTTGGCGCAAAGCTAATTGAAAATTTAGTTAGGGTTAGGGGTCACTTTTATTTGTAAATTTTATTGGGTATAATTTTGTTCGTTTCTATATGTAGTACATTTTTTTTTTTGCAAAGCATTTGTATCCATTTGTTGATGATTTTTTTTAAAAAGTTCCCTTGTCGACTTTTATAGAGTAGGTATCATGCGACCATATAACTTATTATTAGACACACTAATTGTGTTTTATTTCCTTAATGATTTATTTCTAGTTCTTTTTTTTTAGCTTTTTTCTAGTTCTTCTGTTCTTGCCGTTAGTGTACTTTTTTTTTAGTGAAATAGTGTATATCTTTTATATTCTATTTTCTAATGGGACCAAAAGCCCACTGAGCATCTCGTAGCAGCGAGCAAGCTAACCTGGCCAAGGCCCAAAAGTTCAGTATTGCTCCAATCAGCATCCAATTATCTGCAACGGTGCATCCCGCTGTCTTTCCCATTTCTCACCTGGCATATTTTGCCCGAGCTATTTGCCCGAGCTCTGCCTCGGTTCCAATCCGCCGCAGGGCAGGGCTGGTCGCCGCATTGCCCGCTGGACGCCGTAGCAGGGCCGCGCCGCCAGGCATGCGTTGCCGGTGCTGACCGCCCACTCTGCTGGCTGTCAGTGCATGTAGTCCGCGTCGTGAACTGGGGCTGTTTGGTTCAACTCCCAGAGAGGTTTAGAGACTGATAGAAAAAAAAAAGTCTCTTTTTATTTGGTTTTAGAGACTTTTTTTTTAATCCCAGTGATTAAAAAGTCTCTCAAGCAAACAGCTCCAGAGCACGAGTCCGGCACCTGAGTTCGCTACAAGCCTACAACCAGGTTCAAAGTTTAATTGGCGAAGAATGAAATGCATATAGATGGCAGAAGCGTTAGCGACTGCAGTATTAATTTGCTTACGTTCAGGTAACTAGAAGAAATTCCCAGCGTTGCAGGGTACGAAGAAAAAAAAATTAGATGGATTAAAATGATAATCAATAAGGATTAAGAGATGTGTAGATATTATATGTACTCCATATAGATGTACATATGAATTCCTCAAACATTGCTGTGGGAATTTGATGTAATAGTTTAGATGACAGTTTCAGGTTATAGACTTATAGTTTAGGTAACATGTTTGGAGATCAATAGAGAAAATGTGTAAGATATTACTAATGATATATGAAGTCAACTAAATTTAAGGACAAATGATAGATGGCCAAACTCATTGTACTTGGTATACGTATAATTGTGAGATACGATGTGACGATGTATAATTTGCGAGCCTCCAAATACAGGTAGCATTAGTAAAATAAAAAACAACTGTCAATCTAAGGAAAGAAAAAAGTCTACCGATGGCTAGAGAGACATTACTGCCCTAAAGTGTATTATATATTGAAAAAAACAACAAAACAAATCTACCAAGTACGTCTGCAGAGTTAAAGAAAACTACAGAAGGTCTTATCCGTGGGAACGGTACTTGTCGGTCGTGAAATCTCCACCCCGGCTTCTCCAGCGATGGGCGGCGGGCTCCCGGTCCGTCCCTTTCCTAGATTGAAGGGCATCATAGAAGCGGATCGGGATGGCACCATAGCTGGCCGGTGGCGGTGTATCCCCATCCCTGCGCGACGGCGACCGACGACTCGTTCTTGGCGGCGCCGCACTTGAAGCAGCTGCCGCGGGAGGCGTAGTTGTTGACGCTGCAGCGGTAGCAGTACCAGTCGTCGGGCTTGACGTCCCAGTCGCCGCCCAGCGCGGCGTAGTACCAGTCGTCGGGCTGGCACGCGGATGCAGAGCCAGGCGAAGCGACCGGCGCGGAGGCGAAGATGGCCAACATCAAGGTTGACTCAAGGCGTGAAGAGGGCCACGGCAGCGGACTCCTCTCTCCTGTCGTCGGTGTCGATGGCCTCACGACAGAGGAGGTAAGGAAAGGCATTTAAACACAAAGTTGTGCGATGGTCCAGTTTCTTCGTGTTCGTAGTGATGATTCAGTTTGTGCCCGTTCGTTTCATGGGGGAGTGAATGGAGGACGGCGTGGTGGATGGAGGTGGAGTTGGGATGCGTTTTCGTTAACTGAATATGCGTTTCTTCTCCTAGTGCTGCAGGACATGTTGTGTAAAGTAAACTGATGGATGCGCTGATGTGTCACCTCTGTATGTGCAGAGAACTCCTCTAGTGGTCTCCTTCTATATATATGGGTTATAGATGGTATACCTCTAACTCAATTCCCATCTTCCATCTTCATGTCCTCCAGTTAAGGATGCTAACACCCGCACACTTCATGAGTGGATAAAAAAACTATCAAGCAGTCGAGTCATCATTCTCACTCACTGCCGGAATTCCGTTCTTTGCCTAGTGTCCAAGTCTTTGCCAGACTCTCACTCCAATTAAGAACTTTTATAATAGGTCTCAACGAATTCTCTCCTTTTTTGTTACCATATACAATCAGGACTGAGCACGGCTCGCCGCCTCAGGTCCCATCCCATCGCATCCCTGCCCGGGCGCAAGAGCTGAAATGCATTGGCCGGTCGACTAACATATGGACCAACCTCTCCTACTCCTAGTACTCAGTAGTATTCAGGTTTTGTCAAAAAAAAAAAAAAAGGTCCCTCTAGCCTAATGCCCTGCTCTCACTCTACTTCCTCAAAATAGGGCTTGGCTCAATAACAAATTCTGAAATTCCTAAAGAAATCTCAAACGCCCATTCATGAAGTGCAAAGGAGGGAGTTCAATTCCTTTAGTACCACCTTTGTGGGGGATCGATATTTGGGACATCCATAAGCAAGCACTCAACTCGCTGTCAACGAACCGAAGCGACTCCGGACCTCGATTACGCGAGAAACGTAGCAAGGCAAGGCGCCCCACCACTGCGCACGAAGTCTTCACCACCTTGAGCT
The DNA here is from genome assembly GCA_015847255.1 of Hyparrhenia diplandra. Taxonomy (NCBI): domain Eukaryota; kingdom Viridiplantae; phylum Streptophyta; class Magnoliopsida; order Poales; family Poaceae; genus Hyparrhenia; species Hyparrhenia diplandra. The sequence goes on from JADLZK010004774.1 coordinate 114,398, forward strand.
CTCCGAGCAAGGGCGAGCCTCCACCCTTTCGAGCTCCCCACACGAGCCCTCAAGACAAGATCCCTCTCCCCGCTTCGTTCGAGCTCTCCCGATGACGAGCTCTCCGAGTCCTCACCACGCTTGACCTCACTCGGGAGACCTCTTTCCCCCTCGCTCGAGCTCCCACGCGACCGCCCCCCACGACGGCGTCGAGACCTCATCGCCTACCTTCCCGGGGAAGCTTGCGAATGCGAGTAGGTCAACCACTCTGTGAGGCTCAACAACTCTCAAGCGATCCACCGTGAGCCAGCCCGCCGGGCCACGGGGTGGTGAAAAGCGTCGGTCGATCACCTCATCATGCCCCGTCGACTCCAACAACTCCGCTACGGTACGCTGGTGCGTCACGGCGTATACCCCCATCCACGGTATGGGCGCCCATGCCGAGGGAGACGCATTCCAACTACGATTGAGGCGGGCGTGCCGACCACCGCCCAAACCACGATTCCAGCGTACTCGACGACCAATTTCAACACCGGAGTGCTTCAGGGCTCGGAGGGAGCTCTCGCCCGTGTAGCGAGCTCGTCTGCGAGCTCTTTCCTGCATCTTCCATCCTGTAAACATGTTTCTGTTTCTTCAAGACCTCAACCCGAGATGAGCTCATGTGTCCCGCCCCCTTGCGACTATAAAAAGGGAGGCCAGCCACCGGGTTGAGGTAGGTTCAATCCCCGACTTCACCGGCATCCATACACACACACACCCGCTCGATATTGGCACTCGCCTCAATCACGAGACTTGGGAGCCTTCTCCCTCTCTCGCCCGGCTTGTACTAGCCCCGGTATGAGCATTTGAGCTCGGATAGTGATCACACCGACTTGGAGGGGAGCACGATTTACCCGAACCAATTATAAATCCCGTGTCATTGTCTCGAGAGCTAGGCCATCGAGCACGATTAGCCAAACATTCTTGTGACGGTGCTATTAGACCCCGACAACCTTGCTAGTAGAAGGTGGAGTGAGCCAACTTAAATAGGAAAGTGGTTCTCACCTTCTCAAGTCTAGTGTGAGAAGGAGAAAGAAAACTCCACACGTGCTTGCTCGCCCCACCGGGCGTGGTGAAGGGGCGCCGGGTGCACGACATACTGGCGTGAATGGTCTCGTCGAAATTCGGTCTCTTTTTGCAGTTTTAGTTTTTTTTTTATCTTTTTCGGTTTTGCGTAGTTCTAAACGAATTGAACAGCGCAGTCCTAACGGTTTAGATCGATCGGTGTCACGAGGTCGGTCTACGGACTATATAGCAGACCACCGGCCACGCTAACGTATCCAATCAAAGCTAGGGTTTTGCCTCTTCACCATTTTCGCCGCCGTCGCCAAGTCTCGATCCGATCGTTCGCGTGCACGGCGGCGGGGGGAAGCGAGGTCTCGAAACCGTCGTCTTTGCGATCCTGCACCGGAGAAAGGCGATTAAGGTTTTGGGAAGCGCTCTTCGCGTGGCTCGCTCCCCGATCCGCGGCTTCGTCTTGGGAAGGACACGCGGAGGACCATCCCGGCGCCCGTCTTCATCGACAACTTCTTGACTAGCCCGGTAGCCGCCCCGATCGACAGCGGCGGCAATGACACGGAGGACCTCGGCATAGCTTTCGGGAACCTCTCTATTACGTTGTCCTCAACGTCGGCCCGGTATTCTCAAGATCCAATCTTTGTGTTAGTCATGTTCAATCTATCCAATCTATCCGAGGTGCTAGTTGTGCTTACACTTGCATTTGCCATGATCTATGATATGCGTTTATCTTTATGCTATGATCTATGATATGCGTTTATCTTATGCTAGTATCTTGACATCTTTTATCTAGTTGATCTATTTATCATTATTTATTTTATGGAATTAAACTGAAAATTGCCTAATGTTTCAACAGTACTGCTAATTTCAGCAACGGCAACGGTGCAGTGATAGGTTCACTTTCACTGTTCTTCGTCCTTTTCGCTTGAGCGCTAAAAAAAAACATTTTGTACAACAAACTGCAAGGAGAGAAGGGAAATGGGAAAAACCCACCACGCCTGCCACAGCGAAAAGGACGGGGTCTTTGGGTGCCTGTCCGGTTCGAGCCATCACCCCGTGGCGAGATCCGAACAGGCTCGATCGAGAGCCCACCACCAATATGCTGTGGGCATGGGGTCATAGCAACAGACACGGCCCACGGGACATAGATAAAGCACATGTGATTAGGAATTCGAGACAACCTTCTACTCCCTCTGTCCCTAAAAGGCGTCGTCACCGTGGAATGCGTCTTTATAAGTTTGACTCAATTTGTAAAAATACGTGCAATATTTAAATTTTCAAATAAATTTGTTAAAAAAACTAGACTTGAAGATCTTTCCGATGATGCTAATTACTTAGCACAAATGTTTTTATATTTTAATATATAATTGCCGGCATTTGTGTCTCGGGAAGTTTGAAATGACAATCTTTTTAGGGACGGAGGGAGTAATCTATACTAGCTAAATGCCCGTGTGTTGCAACGGGAAACATAATACCGTAATAACATTCATTCGTCCTCCAAATCTGGTCACCACTTTCGAACTCATGTGAGCCCTCCTCTAAAAAGGAAGAAAGTAGTATAGACTAATGGCAATGTCGGCACTTCGTCATAATGTGAGATATTTACCAATAATAATAAGGCTGGGGACGCACACAACATGCACAGTGACAATCGGTTTTCAAAATAGCAACAACATGCAATATTTTTTTACCTGAAAATTTTTCTTTAGATCATTTTGTTGGTAGTATTTTTTTTATAGAACTAATGGAATACTTCTACAATCAAATCTATGGAGATTTGTGTTGGGACATGGTCCCCAGGCACCAGGCAGAGGTGTCAACAGTACGAACAAGCATAAGTTGGGATGCTCCGCTAACCAAACTAAACCTCGTAGAAACCAGACTGTTTCAAGCAGGACCGAGTAGCAAGCAAGATGAGAAGGCTAGGAGGCTGGCGGAGGTTTCTTCTCCCGTGAGACAAGCGGGCGAAGGCGAAGACCCCCGCTGCGTTTCGGGTAGGGGACGAGTCGGCGGCGATGTCCGCCCCCGCACCCGGGCCGGAGCCCAAAAAACAAGAGAAGACCTACGGCGAAGGTGATGCCCGCTGGATCGAAGCGGAGAACCATACCCTAAATGGGCTGGGTACTGGCCCATTTGGCTAAGGCGGCTCAGGGAGAGAAAAGACGCGGGGGACCCTTTTTCGAGAGGGCAAAAGCTGGAATATGCTGAAAAATATAGAAGGATAAAATTATAATCTTGTATTCTTGTATGATGTAAGCTATAAATAGGGGGGCACAGCTCTCTATATTGTTGGTTGGTGAATGAAACTTATTATCATTAAATATTGGGAGTTCCACACTTAGTCTTTACACCACCTACTCCGCCCCTGGAGCAACGCCTGGGCGGAGGTCTCTCACCCCCTGTTGGAAACACCAGTTTCAACAATTTGTTTAGTTTTTCTCCTTTGGTTTTTAGTAGAAGATATTTTGTATTTTTCTTCCCATTTTTTCAAAGTCGGTAACATTTCTTCTTAGATTTTTTTCTTTCGTTTTTTTAGATAAAATCCTATTTGTGGCGTCCGCTTGGGTTTATCCAATCTAATCATTGTGTACAGGAGATTTGATTAGAATTTTTTCTTATATTTTTTTCTAGATAGAGTATTCATATGTCTTTAATCTTGAAAGATTTTTTTAGGTTTTTTTCCTCCCGCTTTTTAGATTCCGATCACATTTTTAGATTTTATAGATTGGAGGTCTCCATCACGTGCACACATGGCTGGGAAATTACCAATTTCGTTGCATGCAGACATGCAAATCTAGTAGAGAGAGGGAGTAACAACAGTGGAGAGAGAGGGGAGTAACAACCGTGAGTCCGCCGTTAATCATGAGGCGGAGTCATTAGGAGCCGGACGGGGTGAATAGTAGGGGCGGACGGGGGTGAGTCTCCCCGGGTGGACGATTGCTTTTCACTCTTTTAGTAGTAAGAAACATCTCCGTGGAGCGTACGTCCAAGAGGGGCGTACGTAAAGGCACCTCATGGCAAGCAGGCGCACCGGCCCATTAGGCTCGGCTCGCACGTGTTTGATAGCACACCTTGCAGCCCGGCCCAAGGACAACTACCACCAGCTGCCAAACAGACATCCGGCCCGGCCACGACGGCCAGCAACAGAATTCAGAGAAGCAACAGAGATGACAGACATGCAACTATCCAAATAGAATGAAGAAAGAAGAGTATTGCAACATCATAGGCCTTAAACTAATTAGGTTCATAAACATGGAGTCATAGCTACCATAACTTTCCAACAGTAGCAATGCAGATGCTAAACACTAGCCAAAGTAACCACACCCTCAAGCTAATCAGTTGTCAGGTGTCCTCATACACCACAAAGCACATGCTAAACACAAAGTGAAGACAAAAATCAGTACACAACAACAGCAGCAGCAGCAGCAACTCATCCATCACATGCCCGAGAGGGGCACTCGATGGTGCCCATGTTGGCGCCCTTCATCCAAATGCCAAACATCAAGACCACAACAGAGGTGATCAAACATGCCTCCCTGTGACATTGGACATCATCATCGACCATAGTAACCGAAAAACAAACAACACGATTTAGAAATGCAGTAAATGAGTAACAACAGATCAAATCAACCCCATAATAGACTAAAGCAACATCATCAAAGACCATAGTAACTGGTAACAAACAGCATGAACCAACAGTAGTTGAGATGTTGCATCATCCAGAAAATTCAGTCCGATTTGCATCCTTGTCGCTTGGTTCCATTGCTCTAAATCAAATATGCAGTACCAGATTTTGATATATGCCACCCGGGTAAACCTTACAGGGCAAACCTTAAGCTAACTTTACACATATCAAGAAACTATAGGAAGATGTGTGTCACGGAGGAGTACGATAGCCGTTGCGAGTCCACATTCACATATGCTCCTTGCTCCTCATCCCTGAGGTGGAAAATTAGCTTAATCAATTAGCACAAAGACAAAACTATAATGATTCTTACTAAGCAAAATACAATTGGACATAATATCATTTTTTTGAAATCTGAGGAGTGGAAAGTTTACCAAGGTGAGTGATGTAGAATTTGTCAAACCATGATGCATCCTAATATAGAGCAACAGGGAAGTTTACAGACTCAGAACTATATATGAATCCTGCTGCACAGATATTGTATCAAATTCGACACAAGGAGCTATGTAATGCATGAAATAATTAAGAACCCCAACGGCTAATACTTAACTGCACACTGTGCACAAAGGGTAAACAACATCAAAAGGGGAGAAAAAAAGAACATAAAAGAGGAGCAGGACATTTAACATTTGCTTTAGTACTCTTTATCGGGTTATAGAGACTTGTTTTGCTCTTACTTTTTCTGTAATGCACTACTTATAATAATTGGTTGTGTACATCCTTGGATGTAGAGGCCGGATGTTTCATCCTTTATCGAAAAAAAAAGAGAGGACCAAGACAAACCGTGTCCCAAATCAAGATGTCATGGATGAGTCTAATTTTGCACTGCATTCTCTGGGATAGAAATCTGCATACACGACATGAAAATTTTGAACTAATTACTTGCAAGATCAACGCGAAAGTAATGCATTTCCTATGTGGATGAAACAATGGAGGAACAAGACCCAATATCTAATTTCTAGAGTTGCAGAAATTGCTAAAAAATTATAGTTTCATTTACAGCTAGAATCTATGTACACGTAAGTGTATTCAATCACATGCATTGCGTCAGACACCATGGTGCAGCAACTTAAGAACCCTGAGCAAGAACATGCAATCAAAAACTTTTAGACAGACAACTTTAACATAGCATAACTGCCAACCCGGCGCAGCATACTTTCGTGGAATTCTTGAATAAATTTCTATAACCTTAATCAGCTCATTTAAAACAAGTGTCGGTCAGGCAACCTGCAAAATTTAGAAAGTTTTTTGTTCAAGTTTTTCCTTTTGAACGCGAATGATAGTTGATGTGTAATTTTAGACCATGTACGACATCTTATAATCACAGTATGGAAGCCTGCACGAAGCTAGGTTCCGAGTGTTGTCATCAGAGAAAAAAAAGGCAGAGCCAGTGCCATGAAAAAATAACTGCAAAATAAATTATTAGAATGTAAAATTTCCAGTGCACCATTCCTTTTTGTTAGAACGTGTTTTGTTTCCTGTCTCAGAGTGTTCTTTTTTCATGTTTCAGGGACACGAATCCTTATTGTTTTATTAGGATCAACATTTGCAATCTGAATTAGAGATACATGCCTTCAATGGAGGGCATGCGGAGGATAGGCGAGATGAGCCTGAACCCATCTGGATTCATTCAGATCAACCAAGTTGGGAGATGAAAATAAACATGCACACAATGAGAAGAGGATGGTGAAGAACAACTTTTTTTTTTTGAGAATGGCGCAATACAACGCAGGCGCTCACAACACGCACGCACACTCACCCTATGAACACACGTCACGCCAAACCCTACCCCTATGAGCACCTCAGGAAGGACCGAGCACCGGCAGATCCGGAGATTCTCGAAGTCACCATTGGCGCCTCGTCGTCGACGGAACGTCGCTTACCACTTAATGCATAACGCCGGAAATCACAGGGAAAATCCCAAGAAAAGGTGCGAGCACCCAGGATTTGAACCCCGGTGGGTAGCGTCTCATTTGGACCGTACTACCATTGGACTACAAGCCAATTAAGCAGAACAACTTGTTGGGACTTGGGCATTTTTCTATAGGCCAAGCCCACTAGAAGAGGCCCAAGAAGAAATAGTAGGAGTAAATTGTAAATGCAACCCCCACTGCATTGAGTCTCACTTCCTTATATATAGAGTGCCATGGGTCAAAAATGGGTCACATATAAATTTCCATTCCTTATATATATAGAGTGCCATGGGCATCGGGGGCTCTCTCTTCCATCACTTGCACCCCATCAGAACCCTAATTGCCACGCCTCCTGTCTCTCTCCTTGCTTTAGAGACCTAAACCCTAAGTGTCTCACTTCCTCTTTCTCCTCTCCTGTTCGGAACTCCTAGTTTCCAACAAAACTGGTATACACAAACCAGATAGTAACAAGCAAATGCAGATAAGAAACATTTCCTTTTATTATTTTATACAAAATACAGATAAGAAACAAGCGAATGCATAATGCCACAACTTAGATATTTAACAATTATAGAACTAAAGGACAATCAATCTAGCTGCGCGGGATTTGACTGCTCCGGCAGATTGATTGTAGTAGTTGTAGTGTCAGGAATAGTGTATTGCAGGAAATAAATAATCTAGCTGCGCGGGATGTAACTGCTCCAACAGATTGATTGTCAGGAATAATGTGACTGGCCCGTTAATTTTATGTGTTGCAATCTGTGCGGATCTGAATGTTAATTTTATGTCTTGCAATTTGGGCTGAGGAATTGCCGAGAAACAAGCAAATGTATAATGCCACAACTGAGAAATTGAACAATTATGGAACTAAAGTACAAAAAACCACGATTGTTATTCAATCCATCCCTAAAACCGAAGCCTACATAAACAGATGCCAAAATCATGGTCTAATGTCATGATTAAATTAATGGCATGCCAAGTTGGGTGCAGCGTAACCAAAATTATTTGATTCCGGTTAACAATACTATAGACCTATTTATACTAAATGGACATGAATCACAACCAGCATAGTTATAGAGTATTTGTTGTGTATCAAGCAGCAATTACCCACAAGAGCAGTCTAATTAAGATCGTCACAGGCCACTTACCGATTGGCTTGATACGAGCTGCACGGAAGAGGCGTGGGCACCTAAGAAACCGGTACGCGATGAATGCAGGGTCGTGGAGCCTCTCATTAGGATATAGTCTCGGTTACTCCATGGTAGGTTAATATTTAACACAAACAACCGTCGCTCGCCAGCTTAATTTAGTAAGATAAAAAAATCAGTCTAGTTGACTACTTAACTACACCCCCTTCCTATCTTATCCTTCCTTTGCACCCGACTCAAAAAAAAAAAAAAAAAGAGCAGGAGATAGAAATTCTCCTAAATATCTATCTAATCTACTTACTTCGTTCCCTAGTCTATGGCCAAATGAATGAACCGCGGGGAGCTCGTATGAGAGTTGAGATTTCCTATCTTTTCTTTCAACTCAGCGAAATACGGTCGAGGCGACGCTAATTCTCCGACCCTTGCCCAACCGGAGAGCGGACGACTAATGTGTTCCACTTATTGAACAGGATCTATGGTGGTCCGTGACATGAAAAGCGTTATAGTGTTATTCAGTTCAAAGCGGTATAAATTTCCGGGCTTTTCGTTCCATCTCGAGAGTCAATTGAGGCTGTGTTCAAGTATATACGGAATTGGAGCCAGAATTTGAATTTGGCACCGTAACACTTTTCATTTGTTTGTGGTAAATATTATCCTACCATGGAGTAAATAGCCTCAAATGAATAAGATGCCGTGATGTACATCTAAATTGTGCAATTAGTTATTTTGTTTATCTACATTTCATACTTTGAACATGCGGTTTTTGGTATATTTAATACTTTGATGTGATGAGAAATTCAGGATACTAAACACAACCTGAATTGGGAATTGAATTGACGTCAATGCTTACATTTTCGTACACATACTCACTTCGTAAGAGTGTCGTTTTAGGATTTCAGGACATCGTATTTGAGCGTTGGTCTTATTAAAAAAATTTATGTAAATTATAAAATAAATGAGTCATTATTATTAAAGTATCTGGTGATAAAAAGTCATAATAAAATAAATAATATTTATATAAATAATTTGAATAAGAAAACTAAAACAATATATTTTTTTACGGAGGGAGTACAAAAACTGCAACTTCGCGACACGGACAAAAGCAGAGGAAAAAAACCGTAGTACGTGCAGAGGGATAAGGGCCATTTTGTAATTCCAACTCTGTCGTCCCAAGTTCGCCGTTGCCCTAGCCTGTCGTCTAGCTCAGAGTTCGTCGCGAGACGGCGCGACGCTTCTTCCTCCGAATCCTCCCACGGGCCCTCCCTACCCACGAATTCGCCAAAACAGGGAAACACCACGGAAACCGCCCCAATTTTTTTCCCAATTCGAGCATCCAACACCTGATTCCTCCTGCCGAGTCGTCGTCCTCGGGTCGGATCTACCCGCTGGCCTGATTTCTCCTCGATTTGAGCGCTTCTCGCTGCGATGGATCCGCGGGCCAGGTACCCTCCCGGCATGGGAAACGGCCGCGGCGGGAGCCCTAACTACTACGGCCGCGGTCCACCGCCACCGCAGCATCAGCATCACCATCAACAGCCGCAGCAGCAGCATCACCACCAGCAGCCGCGGCCACCGTCGCAGGCGCACCACCAGCAGTTCGTGCAGCGTCAGCCGCAGCCGCAGTACCACAACCAGCAGCAGCAGCAGCAGTGGCTTCGGCGCAACCAGATTGCTGGCGAGGCCGTAGGAGCCAACGCACAGAGGGCGCCGCCTGCTGCCGACAACGTCGATTCAAGGTGATAGAATCATGTGAAATGTCTGCAACTTATTTGATATCGGTACAGAGGGTTCATATTCGTGTGATTTATGGACTTGAAATTTGGTTCGGTGGCAGAATTATACCATTCAGTTTTTGTGGTATAGAGCTCAGTGTTTGTAGTCAGCTTGTGGTGCTAGACAGGGGAATTCAGAGTCTGATCACAAGTTTCATGGAAGAGTACCAAACACAGCATCATTTGCGAAATAATCCAGAGATTGCTTCTTATGAAGTAATTTTGTCAATAAGATTGCGTACTGTGGCACAATTGATGGAGCATACTGTTGTTTGCATACCAAACACTGCAACGACTTGAGTCAGTAAAAGTCTGTATGCCCTGCCGAAATGCTCCCACACAAGGGGTGGGGTTTGGGGAAGGGAATTTCGTGCCGGCATTATCCTTGCTTATTTTGCAAGGTGACTGATTCAAACCATAGACCACTAGCACTGTTCACCTAAACAGTATATAAAAGTTAAGAGTCAGTCACTTATTGTTTAGCCAATTGAATGTGTTAATAAACCGCATTTTTTTTAAAAAAAAACACCGCTTCTAGTTCACATGTGTGGAGAGTCTACCAGTGTGCCAGGTCTGCCCTTCTGACTTGAGTTATTAGTTGGGAAGTTTTTTTATAAGCCACTACATAGAAATGGTTTTGTTATATCATTACTAAAAGTAGGTGGGACTAGTACATTTTATGTTTTAATAATTAATTGTTTCCTTTTGAAACGCCTTGTGATGTACTTCCCTCGGTCCCAAATTACAAGCCACTTTGACTTTTTGGTACATCCATTTTGCTGTAATTATGGAACAGAGGGAGTAGTAATTATTTTTGAAATGGCAAAGTATATCCTCTATATGTGCTTCAGCATCTTGGAGTTTTATGTAAAACTGTTTCCTGAATTGGGGACACGCAGCGCAGTTCAATTCTTCTTAGACCTTCATGGTATGTGGTATAGATACAGACCAGATTTCAAATTTTATCCTTTTGCAGTTCACAAGACTGGAAGGCCCAACTGAATCTTCCACCTCCAGATACTACTCGCTACAGGACAGAGGTACACCTTAGAACTCCCCTTTTTCCATGTCAGTACTAGATATTAATAACTGCTGTGGACTGGTAAATTTATCGATGTAGTTAGCAATCTACAATCTTATCTTTGAGAAGGATTTATGTCTTATCATGGGGTTTCTGTATGAAAAACTTATAAAGTTACAGTTTAGTTTTTGCAAACATGGTTCTTAACTTTTAATGTAACAAGGCGAGGTGTTGTGATTGTGACCCGGTACACTTCATGGTTTTGGCTCAAAGGTGTGAGATGAGGGAATATCTTGCACACATATGCATCAAAGAAGAGAAGTAAAATATGGGAATGTACATGAGCTATTACTAGCTAGTCAGCTACAGACCATTTGACAATTAAAGCCCAATACAAGGCCTAGCAGCACATAACCCATTGTGAGCCCTTGTTACAATATCCTCTTGTGCCTCTGCAGTTTGTGTATCAGCTGCTGCCTGTCTCTCGTGTGCATAACACCCTCTCAAGCATGCCTTCTGAGAGTTCCAACAGCAGCAGCTACCTCCCATGTCAACCATCCACAGCAGTACAGCACTCACCGGTGCCTCCTCTCTACCCTTGCAGGTGGGTCACAATGGATCCGCCCAGACGGTGACCCATTCTACCCAGCCAGTCTGTTGGGTTTTGGGTCGATCCAATCCAATCAGTTACAACTTTGGGTCTTTGAGTTCTAGGTTGATCTAAAAAACACCAGCACTGACGGCCTCTAGATATTCTCATCCTCGTCTTCGAGAGTCAAGACGCTTGCCATGTCCTCTGCTCTTCCTTGAGCACTCTGGCTTTAACTTCCACCATATTGCATGTCGCCAAACAGTGTATCAGCATGGTCTTATCCAACTCAAAAACAATCATGGCTGTATTGACTATTGAGGATCAATCAAATACAAATTGATTAACAAAACTACTTATGGTGGCATAATTAGTCAAGAAAGGGGAACACTTCGCAACCCTGGTGGAAAGCAATCAAAACCTAGCAAAATCTCTAGTACAAGAATTTCATGATCTGAGAGGGAAGAAAAAGTGTTGGAAATGAAAATCAAATCGCAATATTAAGTAGCAGGCGCTCACACAGGTGCTCCTTTGCACAACCTCCAGTTCTGCGTTCCATGGTCTCTGGAGTCCAGACAGCCGCATACTCTGCAGCGGCCCCATGCTAGCGCCACTTTGTCGCATCCGCAGGCAAGTGGTGCACTAGCGGAGTATAGCCAGGAGGGAGGAAGGGCACCCCTGAATGGCCCAGATGCAGCTAACCTGCACAGGATCTGCGAGCTCACCACTGAGAAGTACCACCCAATCATCCTGGTCGGCCTCCTGCCAGATTTGCGCAGTCACGCCCTCAATTGTCAGTGGCCCATGGTCTGTGTGTGTGTGGAGCTGTCGGCCAGGAAGCCTCCAGAGCACAGAAGATAGTCAGCAGCTGGCAGGAGGCGGTGAGACAGGCTTGACAGGATGGTGGTGGGGCAAGCTAGATGGAGGAAGGAGCTGTGGTTGTGGGAAGTGGGGCGACCACGAAGGTGTTGTAGGCCGTTTGGGTTACCCAGTTACCCCAAGTATAGAACTCACATTGGCACGAGGACCCAGTGGGTTTGCATATTTTTCGGTTTTCACATTCGAGTAATGGGTTGTTGGGTTGACCCAAAAACATGCATCCCTAATCTTTATCTGCAGCAGAGGCCTCCTCCTGTGACCTCCCAACATTGGGATTGAGCAACAAAGAGTGGGTGGCGGTAGCGGTGATGGAATTTAGGAGTTGATGAGCAGGTGAATTCTGAATCATACGGAGATGGCGGAATTGATCCGCTAGCTAGCATGAGCGTAAAGGCGATGGGACGGCACATTGCCTCTGTTTTGTACTTGTGTTGCAAATTTTGTTATTTGATGCTGTTGATACTCAACGGACTGTTGTTCTTTACACTATCATACATTCATCATATTTGGAACGCCATCAGAATTTTATAATCTTATTTTCTTTTTAAGAATACATTGTTGACTTTGTTTGATCTATGTTACTTTTTTATCATTGTATACCATGTATGTATGTATATTTTTCCCCCTCATTGGTGATTGGTATCCCATGTAAATTCTTTATTTCTTTTTTTTTTTTAATCTTTTGTGCAGGATGTTACTGCGACCAAAGGAAATGAATTCGAAGACTATTTTCTGAAAGCGTGAACTACTTATGGGAATATATGAGAAAAGGATTTGAAAGGCCTTCACCTATCCAAGAAGAAAGCATTCCTATTGCATTAACTGGTAGTGACATTCTTGCAAGAGCAAAAAATGGAACTGGCAAAACTGCTGCATTTTGTATACCTGCTCTAGAAAAGATTGACCAAGACAAAAATGCTATCCAAGGTGTTTTTCAGTTCAAGATATTATTATTCTGCATGGTACTCTGATCAATATGACCTTTTGAGTTCTGACTTCTTTTTTCTTGTATTCACTTATTCAGTTGTCATATTGGTCCCTACAAAGGGAATTGGCTTTGCAAACCGCAAGTCTGCAAAGAACTTGGGAAACACCTGAAAATTCAAGTTATGGTCACTACTGGCGGAACCAGCCTAAAAGGAGGATATCATGCGGCTTTCTCAACCTGTTCATTTACTTGTTGGAACACCTGGTCGCATTTTGGACCTTACAAGGAAAGGCATTTGCATTTTGAAGGAGTGTTCAATGCTTATAATGGATGAGGTATTAGTATTACAAAGCTTTGTTATCATGCATGGTTATTTATGTTCTTAAATAAACGGACTTTTTGCCAACATCCTTACTGAAATATTTTTATGGTTATCGCCCTATAATTATATTATCTATTTTTTTTGAAACAAATAATTATATTATCTATATCTATGAAAGGATGTAGAAATCAAAGACAGAAGGAAAACATTATCTATGAAAGGAGGTATTAAACAGTGACAAAAGGAATGCATTTACACTTTTTTTTTTTACTGGATGAGATTTATTCACTCTACTCCTGCTAGTTTCATTTCCCTTAACCTTGTTCTCAGTTTTCATGGTGGCCTTTTTTTGTTTGAGGCTAAGTGGAACTTTTTTTTTTTGGTCTCTGTTATTTCTATTGGGATAGATAACATCAACAGTTACTCTATTATGGTTGTAGGACCACAACAAAAAAATGTTCAAATCTGATTATGGTGACTATGTCTGCATGTGTCATTATGTATTAATTATATATATGAAAATTAAGTTCTGCAATGCTGGCTTGAAGCCCTATGAAGAAAAAAAGAGAGGATAATATTAGAAAGTTAAAGTTTGAATTGTGCTGTGGTGAAGATTTCTCAATAAATAGGCACTTACAGCCAGTTTTGTTTTTCTTGTAGGCGGACAAGCTTCTCTCTCCTGAGTTTCAACCTTCTATTGAGCAGTTGATTCGATACCTCCCATCGAATCGGCAAATTTTTGATGTTCTCAGCAACATTCCCTGTGACTGTCAAGGAATTTAAGGACAAATATCTTCCTAAACCTTATGTTATAAACCTTATGGATGAACTTACACTCAAGGGGATTACCCAGTTTTATGCTTTTGTTGAAGAAAGGCAGAAAGTTCATTGCCTTAATACCCTCTTTTCCAAGGTTTGTTTTTCTCCTTGTATTCACCTCTTTTGTCACCTTGAATACATCGATATGTAACTGATGCATATCACTCTTTTTCCTTACAGCTGCAAATTAACCAATCAATAATATTCTGTAACTCTGTAAATCGTGTTGAACTTTTGGCAAAGAAGATCACCGAGCTTGGCTACTCTTGCTTCTACATCCATGCTAAAATGCTTCAAGATCATCGTAATAGGGTTTTTCATGATTTCTAAACGGTGCATGCAGGAACCTTGTGTGTACAGGTATCGGACTTTCCTTTTCCAGGCTCTGACGCTTTTTTGTGGCAACTCTTTTTTGATTGAATGGAAGTATTTTGTGACAGTTTTAATACTACCTTTCTGAGTTTCTCATATGCTCTACCTTATGTGTAACTAGGGATAGTTTTCCCCATTCCTTATGGCAATTAAAATATTACTTCTGTGTTGTTGGTTTTCAACAATGGAGGTTATATCTTAGCTAGCATGTCATCGCTTATCTTAGCTAGCATGCCTTCGCTTATCTTAGGCTGGCATGTCTTTGCTTAGATTTTCTTTAATAACCACCTGTTTGGAACTTAGTAATGTAAAATGATTATTAGTATATGGATGGTATTTCTTCCATGTTCTTTAGATATGTAGCCTGTTTTGCCTGACTCAGTATATATAAATTAACTTTCTTGACAAATCCAAAGACATTTGGGCAAACCAACCTCCTTAGACCCTGAGTTAGGCACTGTTCACCTTTTGTGCAACTACCTTTGAACAAACAGAATTCTAGGATATATTTGAATGTTTGCTCTTAGCTCAGTTTTGCATTGGTATTAAATTTAAGTTTCAATCTCTTAAAAGATCAAGAGATGAGGAACTCTTAGTTACTTGTCTGATCTGGCATTTTTTTAGTACCTGTGATTTGACCTAAACTAAAATTTTCATTCATGTCATCCTATGGATAATGAAGAGATGAAATGCTTGTGGACCCTAAATAGTAAATCCTAACACACAAAATGAACACACTAAAAGAGTAATTTTGCTCCTAATAAAACTTTAAATGGTAGAGGCTCATTTATTTTTTTTAGTTGTCTGCAAAAGGTTAGCCTGACAGAATATCTTGCTTTCAATGGCACGTTGGCACCAAAGGCCAAATTCGCTGATGCATTTTATTTTTTCCATTTTAGAAGTAGATTATTGTTTGACCTCTGGTTCTAACATTTTGTCTTTCCGTTGCAGATCTTTTTACAAGAGGAATAGATATCCAAGCTGTCAATGTTGTAATCAACTTTGATTTCCCCAAAACGCTGAGACATATCTTCACAGGGTATGCATTGAAAACGTTGACATTTGATTTTGATGTTCAAATTGTAAATCTTTATTGCAATGATGCATTGTGGCATTGGAGAAATAATACTCTACTGTAGACATTTGATTGAAAATAGTATAGAGAAAAGACATGTCATCTTTTACAACTGTATTAATAGTATTCCTGTTATCATCTCTTCTGCTTTTCCTTAGCATGGTACCATATGTTAATTCGCTTCTTTGTCTTGACGGTTTATTCTCTTATAGGTTGGTAGATCTGGGAGGTTTGGCCACCTTGGTCTGGCGGTGAATTTGATCACCTACGAGGATCGCTTTAACTTGTATGCATTCTTTTGACTGTTGCAGATGTTGTCTTCTGTCTCTTTTTTTTCCTGCTATAACATAATATAATATGTTGTTCCTGCTGGCTACAGGTATAGGATTGAGCAAGAACTTGGAACAGAGATAAAACCAATACCTCCTCAGATAGATCGGGCTATATATTGCCAGTAATGAAATGAGAGAGTGATCTTGTAGCCACTCTCTTGAAGGAATAAGACAACTTGTGTAAATACCGGCTCACCAGGTATGAAGGCTACATTTTTGTTATTGTAAGAAAAATCAGAGCTAGTTACGATGGTGCTGTTAGTTTTCATCCAACCATGGACTTCTCCATACTTATCACAACCTTGGGCAGTAGGAATGGGAGTTGATATTTCAATGCTCAAAGATTTTATTTGTCGGACAGAAGTAGTCTGTATGTATCTGAATGCCTGGTTGATTCTGTTTCTGTTCATGCTGCAGGATCTATTCTGTTATATCATGTGGTGTGTTTTAACCCATAGTTGTCGGGGGCACTCAGTAACTAAGTGACATGTAGCCAAGGCCATCAAAATTCGGACTCAGGTGATGCGTATGGTCCATCCGGTCCATCCAGTTAAAGCAGTCTGCCCCAGGCTGTTTCCCCGAGCTTGCCAGATATGTGTTCGACAATGTAACAACTGGCATTTACAACAGGACATTTTAACCCTGATACCTTCTGCATTGTGACCTTGGTGCAAACAAACGGATCTTTTACCTGTGGGCTGTCCAGTGCCCCTCGGCCATGTCATTTGTGTCAAGCTCTGTATCCGGGGTGCTCCATTAGACTTACATCAATAGTATTTTGTATTTGAAGCATCATTTCTGTTCCGATGCTAATATGGCGTTCCGTTATTGCCCAGTTTGGGGTCTGCTAGAGCTTGTTTACCCAGACCAGAATTTTCGTTTCCCTTCTTTCATGATGTATCTTTTGCTGTTGTGATTCTAGGCAAAACCTGATTCTCTACTTACTCTTTTGGGATGAAAAGGTGGTATCAGACAAGTGCTATTCATGTCTTGCATTTGATTTGAACCGGTCGTCATTGTGTCTAGTCCACTTGTTGATGATAGGCACCATAACTAACTAATAAAGTAATAATAATCAATGTTTGTATTTCTGCATTTGTGTGTTTCGAAGGAGGGTAGCACTGTTGCACCCTAACAAACAGTAGGATTAGTTTAGTTTTTTTTTTTTGTGAAAAGTCTTGTTGCTACATGTTTCTTCGTACAGCTCGGATCTTGGCAAAGATTTAAATCCAGGCAAACTAAAATGACTAGGAACATACTGTACACAATATGGCTCTGGTTGATCCGGCTCTCTTGTTGACGGAAGTAACTGTTTCTTTAACTAGCTAAGTTGGTACTAGTAGCATAAAATTCCAATTTATGAAGAATTAGTCCAAGTGTTTGGCGACCTTGCCTCGTTACAATTTTGAGCACGCACTGCAACCTTCATGCGGTAGCCACAGTTTATGCCATGTTTGGTTCTCCAATTCTTTTGACGTGCCATATTTTGTTACATCAGTTTTTAGCTTTGCCGTTTGATTGCCTGAAACGCGCCGGGTGTTTGGTTTATTGACGGGTGACGAAATGGGTGTTTGGTTTCAGTGCAAAGACTGTGGCTGAAACGCGGAAGGTCCCATCAGTAATTTCTCATCCCGAAACTCGGCATGTCAGGAGGCATTTCGGCTCGCCAACAACCCGGTCAGGCGGCGACTCGCTGTCCCGTTAAACACCGCCGTAACAAATTTTTGGTTGCCACAAACCCTTGGCCATACGAAGCGGTTGGCGCCGCCTCTGTGGCGATGGCATGCGGTGGCGGCAAACAAACAAATTTTCCCTTAGTCCAACCCTTCTAGGGCGACAAAGCAATCCTCGTTATAAATTTTTGAGCACGCACTGCGGTTTGGGCGGTTTTTGCAAAATTCAAAATTTAATTTTTTCAAAAAGCTAAAAAATTCTAAAAACACGATCTTTATTTACATGAGTTTATCGTAGCTTTGTCATGCGTTTGCGTTGCCGTAAGCCATGCACACGCACCGTCAGCGCCAGCGCCTCTCAACTCCTCGTTGATCTTTTTTGACGAAACGTGGGCGAAACCACCAGTCAGCAGACAAGAAAAAAGACGAAACGCGGAAGGTCCCATCAGTCTATTTTCCATTTTGATCCCGTAGCACTCGGCATGTCAGGAGGCTAGCGGCTTTGACAACACCGACCCGGTCAGGCGGCCACGACTCGCTGTCCCGTTAAATCACCGTCCAGCCGTGCGCCTTCTACCATCGTTAAAACCAGGACGTCTCCGCCTTGCCCCCGCTTCTGCTGCTGGTGACGCCACGGGCCACGGCACGTCACCTGCCTGCCGCGGCGGCCATGCCAGCCCAGCAACAGTAAAACGCCCAGGCTCTCAGTCAGCTCCCACCGACTCGACTCCATCCTCTCGTCCGGCCCCGGCGCTCCGCCAGCTGCATTTACTTCGTCCGCCCCCGCTGCGACGCCCTGCCCTCTCGCCGGCCCCTCCGCTTCCGCCACCGCCTGGCGTCCGGCCGCGCCAAAGTCCGAGCCGCACCCGTGTGGGTGGCAGTGGCAGTGGCAGTCGCAGTGGGAGGCTCATTTATGGTGGCTACCTCCGCTTCACGTCTTGGTCCCATCGGGCGGATCGGCCGGCGTCCTCTTCTTCCTGCCCCCAAGTATATTAAATTTAGCTGCAGTGCAGTCGCGCCCATCTCTGACCCTGTGCGTTGCGTTGCTGCTGTGCAGCTCCTGTGGATCAATCTATCTACAGTAGGGTAGGCCACCGCGAAACCATGGTACGTTAGCTGGTACCCGTTCTGTTTTCCGTCATCCGTAGCTGTACACCGACTTCGGCAGCTCGGAGCCTCGGACACTTTTTTTTTTCCAACCGGGGTTATCCCATTTCCATTTATAAAACGGAAATATAAGCATCAGAGTGTAGATGTTTCAGAAAGTAAAGCAACATAAGATTGATGACTACGTCATCATGCCAGCAACAAAACCTATCCAAAACCTACTCCCTCCGTCCCAAAAACCGTTGGTTATCTAAGTTTGTAGAAAACACAACATTTAAATATTCAAATAAATTTGTTAAAAACAGACTTAAAAATCTTTCGGTGATACTAAAAGCATAAATATCTAACCAGACAGGGAGTATCTGCGAACATCAAAAGCATCTAACCAGACAAACTGCAAAACCGTCATATCGTTCACATAGACGACATTATAACAACTTATTCAAAGATAAACGAGTTTCTGGTTGTTCATCACAACCGGCCTCTGCTTCTTCCTGAAAACTTGGCTTGGTTTGAGCAACAGTATCCTCTCCGATTTGCTTCTCTTACTCCCCCCCTCTTCCGGGCTGTGCATCATCCTCTTCTCGAGTCTCTTGCCTGAAGTAGGATCTGATCCCTTGACGACTAGCCCGAGTAGCAAAGATCTCTTCGCAATCTTTAGCATAGTGTTTGCACCTTGCACCCACTGTTCCTTCTCACTATCATTGTATAAGCGACCAATATATCATTAAGGCATGAGCATGACAAATTACTTCCAATGGGTTTTTAACAATCACTCCATCAAAAACAGCTTTGTGTCTACATTTCCATAACGACCGGCAAAGCAGCAGAAATACAAAGAAACATGAAATCTTTTACCCGTGAGACAACCAATGATCACACCATTGCCAACATTGTTCTAAATTCTGTGGTATATTATCGGCATTAAAGCATTTAGCTACTACTGCCCAAACAACTTTTGCCAAAGGACATTGAAAGAAAAGATGAGATATAGTTTCTACATCATCACAAAACATACATGTAGGATCTCCTTGCCAATTTCTTTTCCTCATGTTATCCTTAGTTAAAGTTGCACCATTGGACATCATCCACATAAATATTTTAATTTTCTCGGGGATTCCACCCTTCCAAATCATAGAAAAGGAAGGTCTTGAGTTAGCTTTAGTCGGACATTCATACATTGATTTAACAGTATATTTCTTTTTAACACCCCATTTCCAAAAGACCTCATCTAGGTTCTCTGTTAATTGAAATAAACTTGCATCAATAGAAATCATATCCCATTCATATTTAAGTCTATCAAACAACCATCTCCCGAAAATAACTTTGTGTCCCCGATTTGAATTGTTCCACCGTAATATCTTTGTTTTCAGCTAAGATAAAAAGCTCGGGAGCTTTCTCACAAATAGGAATGTCATATAGCCAAATGTCTTGCCAGAATCTGGTTAAATTTCCTTTTTCAGTTTTAACTCCCCTACCCCGTAAGTAAATGTCTTTTATTTTCAACAAATCACTCCAGGCTGGAGAATCATCCGGTCTGTGTTTCACAGTATGAATGGTCTTATTCTTCAAGTATTTATATCTAATTATCTCCTGCCAAAGGCCTTCTTCTTTTTCTAACCTCCACCACCACTTGCACATAAGGCTTATATTCATTTTCTGATTTCTTTAATACCCAAACCACCCTTCTTTTTACTCTTACAAATCAGCTCCCATTTCACCAAATGATATTTTTTTTTCAAGCTACCTCCTTGCCAAAAGAAGCTTCTTCTCTTACCATCAACAACTGTTTGGGGAAAATAGTATATGGACATGTGATAAATAGGTGTGTTGTTTAAACTTGATCCTATAAGAGTTTTCCTTGCAGCCATTGACATAAGTCCACCTCTCCATATATCTAGTTTTTCTCACCTTTTTTCTAACAAAGGCAACCAATCAATAACTTTCACCTGCTTGGACTAACACGCACACCTAAATATTTTATTGGAAAAGTGCCCACTTGGCAATTGAAAATTTCAGCATATTTGAGCCCCCATTCCTCTTCATCATTAATCATATATATTTCACTTTTGTCAAAGTTGATTTTCAAACCAGCTAGTATGTCAAACATGTATAAGAGTAACTTCATGTTAACTGCATTTTCCAACCCATGTTTAAGAAATACTATGGTGTCATATGCATACTGTAGCAGCACCACTCCCCTTGGTATTATATGATCAATAAGGCCTGTTATCAAACCACTATTCTGTGCTTTATGTACCATTCTAGTCAAACAATCTGCCACAAGATTAAAAAGAATTGGTGACAAAGGATCCCCCTGCCTCACTCCTTTATAACTCTTGATATATGGGCCAATTTTATTGTTTATTTTGACACTTACGATTGCCTCGAGAGACAACTTGTTTTATCCATTGACACCATTTATTCTCAAACCCCTCTTTTTCCATACAAAGGAATAGTAAATCCCACTTAACCTTATCATATGCCTTTTTGAAATCCAACTTTAGGACTACTCCAATTTGCTTTTTCCTTTTAGTTTCATGTAAAATTTCATGTAAGCACATAACCCCAGATGTGATGTTTCTATTCTTAATAAAAGTTGTGCGGGTGTTGTGCACTAATTTGCCAATAAGCGCCTCTATTCTCAAAGTCAATGTCTTAGTAATCAACTTGTACAAACAATTCAACAAGCAAATGGGTCTAAATTGTTGAATTCTAGCAAAGCATCACTCACTTTTGGCAACAAAGTGATAATTCCATAGTTCAATCTCATCGATATCCATTTTTTGATTGTAGAAGTCATCAAACAAATTCAAAATGTCCATTCTAATGATATTCCAACATTTTTGATAAAATTCAATTGGTATCTTGTCGGGGCCCCCTGCTTGACCTTATTATGTTCCATTTGATTAAAGCTTCTTTAATTTCTATTTCACGTAAAAGGCCTACATAAAAAATCATTGTCTTCCTTACTTACATTTTTGATATATTTTCTATTGGACACTTGGCATTGCAAAGATTTGACTCGTTTCGATTTGTTTTCAAAGTTCACATATATATTAAAATAAATGTAAAGTTCACATACTACAACGTTTTCTCTCACAATATTAAAATAAATGTAAATCACAGAAAATATATCTCGTGGAAAATCTAAATAATATTTATGGGTGTCATATTTTAGAAAAAAAAAACATAATTGCTCAAATTTAATAGAATAGTTTAATTCATTTCTCTTTGTGAAATTATAGCCCTATTCGTTTAAACTTAACACTGACTCAATTATAGTACTCCTCCATATCACAAATAGATGAGCTTTTAGAAAAAGGTTCGGTTAAACATTGAGAATAAAAATGATGAATAACTTTTAAGTCATTGAGTTTGGAAATATGAAAATCATATCAATAGATTTGTCTTAAAAATTACTTTCATAAAAATATACATATATAAATTTTTAATAAATATTTTTTTTTTTATAAAAAGAGAAGTCAAAGTTATATTTTGGAGGCCGTGTCACTTTGTCTTAAATCCCATCTATTTGTGATACGGAGGGAGTACAATGTTTTTGTCGCTCAACAAAACCACATCAAACCATCAAACAGCTTATTAGGGCATTAACCAGAGGCAGCAGTACTTAAAATTTGACTGCATGCTGATAATTTCCTATCGGACGGACGGAGAGAGGCAGGAAGGCAGTTGTACGGCTTGCAACAACAGACAACCGGTCGTCCCCTACCACATTCAAGGCCCCTGGCCCCGCCCGGCGTACTTGCAAGAAAGCACCTCGCCCCTATTAAATGCACGCATGGCCCCGTCTATCGCCTCATAATTGATGCCATGCCTTCCCCTTCCCTTCGCCTGAGCTCACTCTCGTCCTCGTCGTTGCTGCAGCAGCAGCCCACTGTGGCCACACAGCAGGTGAAAATCCGTCGCATTTATGGCCACCGGGATCCTCCTCCTCCTCGGCCTATAAAATCCGTCCCGGCATTTATGAGCACGGCTCGTCGCCCCCAGATCACTTCTCGTTCCTGTCGCTGGCTGCCGACGCCGACGCCGCCGAGGGGAAACAGAGAGCGACCGCGCCATGGGGAGGACTCCGTGCTGCGACAGCAAGGGCATCAAGAAGGGGCCGTGGGCGCCCGAGGAGGACAGGCTGCTCGTCGACTACGTCCAGGCCAACGGCACCGGCAACTGGCGCATGCTCCCCAAGCTCGCGGGTACGTGCATGCTCTGTCGTCTGCTCCTCCATCGATCGAGCCCGCCCGGCCGGCCGCTTAATTTGGGTGATCTGCCGCGTGCGCTTGCAATTGCATTGCAGGGCTGAACCGGTGTGGCAAGAGCTGCCGGCTGCGCTGGACCAACTACCTGCGCCCGGACATCAAGCGCGGGCCATTCACCGCCGAGGAGCACAATTCCATCCTCCAGCTCCACGCCATCGTCGGCAACAAGTGAGTCGCCTCAAGTCTAAACTCATAGTAGGACTGCTCGTACTCTTCAGCAATGCGTTCTGTATTTATTGTAAATATACTCACTCTGACTCTGCAACTCATCATTCATCTGCATTCATGTATCTGGAGCACACAAACGAAAGCCAGCCACACACACACACACACACAGTATGCTTCGCTCACGTGTTGGAACGCTGTGATCTCATCAGGTGGTCCATGATCGCGGCACAGCTGCCGGGCCGGACGGACAACGAGATCAAGAACTACTGGAACACGCACATGAAGAAGCAGCTCCGCCAGGAGGCGCTCGCCGTCACCGTCGCCGTCGCCGGCGAGGCGGGCGCTGCCGCCGCGCACCTCGCCACGGCGGCGGCGTCCAGCCCCGCCGCCCGCCACATGGCGCAGTGGGGAGACCGCCCGGCTCGAGGCCGAGGCGCGCCTGTCCCTGCTCTCGTCCTCGGCCACGACAACGATCGCCTCCGCCGCCACCGCCTCGTCCTCGTCGTCGTCCGCCGCCGAGAACGCGGCGCCCGACATCTTCCTGCGCCTCTGGAACTCCGAGGTCGGGGATTCTTTCCGCGGCGCCGCCTCCGTGCAGCAGCAGGGGCATGGTCCGGAGGCTGGTGCGGCGGCGGCGGCGGCTGGTGGTGCGCGTGTGCCGGCGCAGGCGCTGCTGCCTGCTGCTGAGCTCGGCGGCGACGACTCCTCGGCCGCGTCGACCTACGGCACCGAGGCGGCGGCGGAGGACGACTACAAGGCGTTCATGGACCTGGCGATGGACGAGTTCGCCCTGCTGCAAGGCCGGCTCGGCGCGTTCTCGGTGTTCCCGCAGGCCGACGTGTTCGCCGACGCGCCCTGCTGCCTGTTCGCTCCGTTTTTGAGTAGCTTTGTTTGCCCGTCACCAGAGTAGACGTACGTGACCGCGTTCTGCGTGCGTTCGTCTGCGTACGCGTACGTACATACATACGTACACATGCCGCGCCTGTCTTTTGGGGACGACGATGGCGTATGTACGTGCCTGTACGCAACGACGGGATGGGTGCAGGGTTTGGCGTGTCACAGTACGTTAGTGTGTGCCCTAGAGCAAGAGGTTTTTGCGACTGCTCTGACTAGCCGTGGCATTGCTTGCATTGCTCTGGTGAATTTCAGGTCTTTTACCTTTGCCTCTGCGTGTGTACATGGAACATCGTCGTGTTTTTTCATTCAAGCTTTGGGCTGTGTTTGACGTACTGTGTGGATGCTAATTGTACAGTTTAGATCTCTTTGTTTGGATCGTGGTAGGATTTAACAAAAAGCGTCTTCTACTTTGATTGACATACCAAATTTGAAAAGAGCCTTGGATGAAAAAGAGTTGAGCGCTTTTTACACGATCGAGGGTGGCATGCGTGCACTTCACGCTGAACATAGCACCGTCCATATATGTCCGGTCCAATCAAATAAAATCAGACGCTTGGGTGAAATTAAATTGCATCTCAACGTCTGTTTCTAAGCAAGATATATAAGAATAATAATCTGACTATTTAGGGGCTGCTCCATGTCCAAATTAGAGGTACTAAGCATATAGGTCAATTACCAAGTCTAAGTCAACTTCTCTAGCGAAAGAGCCTCTGGCCTGGGATTTCTCTTGGTGACTTCGGTCAAAAAAAAAAAAATAAGTCTGCTCCATGTCCAAATCTCTAAGTTGTCAGTCTAAGTCAACTTCTCTCTTAGCAATTACTTCGGTTATCAAGTATGATTAGGCTCTTAAGCAATTACTCATAGTATGATTAGGCCCGCATGACACTCTCATATGATCTTAGAATGTATACGAGCGTAGCTATTGATCAAGAGAGTGCTAGCTTTCTCTCTTCTTTCTATTAAAATATGAAAATAATGCTATGAGCTAGACACTACGAGTACCCTAAGATCTGAATTCTTAGTCATACCAATTTACCAAGAAATTACAATACCATTTGGTTAGCTATACCGCCGGCTATCTCCACCAGTGGAGTGGGAAATAGAGCACCCATTCTATGTCTGGAAACCCATACTATGTTTGGAACACAACAGTAAAAACCTTCTGTACCCAATTTTGTGGCTTCAACAACCAACCGAAATACCACCCCACCTCTCTACCCTCATCGAGCTCCCCCGCTGCAGGTCCAGCCCGTCACTGTGTCGCCGTCCGCAATGCCGCCTCGCCAATCGTGAACGCCGCAAGCGTGAACGCCGACACCCTCCACGCGACCCACCACAACACCTCCTCTGACTCAAGGGACGAGAGCATCCAGGGCGGAATGCGCACGCCCGCGGTGTCACCGAGGTACCCAAGCAGAGCAGGCATGCCAATGAAAAAAGAGCGTCGCGACGGCCGGGGAGCCTCCATAACACGCCCATGTCGGGGTCCGGCGAGGGGTAGTCCACATCGAGCACCCCTACCTCGGGGCCGCCTCGCCATCGTCGAGGCACTGCTGTCCCGAATGAGCATCAGCTCGCAACTGCCGTCGTGGTCCAGCAGCTCGCGGTCCACTGCCTCATCTTCTTTACATACATCACGCAGCTCGCGGCAACCTAAGGGGGCAGAGGAATAGTGATGAGCAGAAAACACAAGCGACGATGGACTCCGACAGTGCTGGGCTTCAACGCGGTCCTGGGCGGGGCGGCGCGGTCGGCTCCAGCGCTCGGCATCGGTCTCGGCGTGGTTGGGCAAGACGACAACGAGACCCCGCGATGACGCACAGGCGACTATGGCGGATCTCTAGCAAGAATGGGAGCTGGGGTGGGAGAAGAGGAGGGAGAGGGTGGAGGACCTCATGCCTGATTTTGCGACATGCGTGTGAGGCGACGCGCACATTTGCCTTTACGCCGTCGGCCACCCAAAATCTTTGGATGTGGTTGGGCTTGTTTCTTTCATCCAAACCACTGTGGAGAACGCATTTTGTGTTTATGTTCCAGCGTTGGAGACAGTCCAGAGGGCCATTCGGCACTGACTCAAGTATTTGACATATTTTGCATTTGCGTCCTTGCGTTGGAGACAGTTAGAGGGTCATTCAGCACTGACTCTAGAGTGTTTGAACTCCTTTATCCATCTTTTCTCCAAATTTCTCCGGTTAGCACGGAGCTCCCGAGGTCCTTGCCATAGAGAACCATAGTCAATGCAAAGTCTAGTCACCAACTCTATATCTAATCACCATTTTGTTACTCTAGTACAAGTCGTTGTAAATCTAATATTAGTTGACACTTATACTGAAAGTAAGATGTGGAAGGAAATACTTTTAACTAAGGTTTACATGTGGAAGGAAATACTTTTAACTAAGGTTTACTTTTATTTCCTTTGTTACTGCTAATTTTTTGACAAACCAAGTGCAGGCAGAGCTCTATTGATCATTTATTGGTCTCCGTATCCAAGGTACTTGCCCCTTCTATCCTGAGACTAGAGGAAGTATGTAGGGTTTTAAATCATGAACCGGAGAGATTGAACTTGGCGAGAGACGAGAGGAAGGCGTTGTTGCCTCCTGAGAATACATGATTAATTACTACTTTGACGTCATTGTACAAGCTAGCATTTGTGCCAAGATACTTTACAAACATTTACTTGGTTGGTTTGTGGGAGAGAGTATAATAAGACCATTATAATTAGAAGAGAAGAACCCTACTTCCAAATTGAAGCCATATGGGTTTTAGTTCTCTCGTCATAGACGCTTATGACCGCAACATTTGTAAGACATAACTAAGCGATCTCAAGATTAATCAAATCATCACATACCTCTCGTCGTCCGAAGGCACAACACCTATACTATTATTAAACCATAGAATAAACAAGTAAAAATAAGTACCTACGCAAGTGGTGAATATTTGAATCAGGTAGTCAGACCCCTAGCTATTGTGCAAATAATATTATCCTTTACTAGTAGGAATGGCAACCTTATTCAGGCCATGGGGCGACGTGTTGGCGTGCGTGCATCCATGTGTTGCGTGGCCGGCCGGCGCATG
This sequence comes from Hyparrhenia diplandra, assembly GCA_015847255.1. Lineage (NCBI taxonomy): Eukaryota > Viridiplantae > Streptophyta > Magnoliopsida > Poales > Poaceae > Hyparrhenia > Hyparrhenia diplandra. The sequence continues at coordinate 141,485 of JADLZK010004774.1, forward strand.
CATGCATACATGCATGGACATGCACGGTCGATTCGTGCAACGCTACACGGCGAAAGACACCATGATATACGTCCTTCTATCTATGTAGGTCTTGGACCATCCACAGATTCGATCATTTTGCTGGGAGAACCGGCTAGCTCCTCCCATGCATGCATTATGTTCCCATCGATACGATACGATCGATCGACACGCTGATATGCCATTGCTTTTGTATTAATGTCACCAACCATTCGTGCAAAGGTACATGCGGCGGCGTCCATACCTGATTGTTCTGCCGGAAGTCGTTTATCACTCTACTACGGTACGTACGAGTGTGCCTCATATAAGCAACTAGCTTGCTGGCCCTTCTCCTATTGTCGTGTTAATTTGTAGGGTTGCAAACGGCAATTCACGCTACATATAATGTGTGGGTCTGCACTAGGCAGCCCGTACGGGTGTTTTTCACCGGGGTACAACAGGGACTCAACATGATTTTCACCAGCAACGACCGATGGTGCATGTGGGTGGCGTACGTACGTACCGGGACCAGTGGTATATATGTATATGCATGCCGATGATTCAGGATCTATGCGTGCCGTCTAGGGTTCCGACGATCATGCATGGCCGGTGCGGCTGCGCGCTTCACTTTTCCACTGCGAAATCAAACGCCGGTCCCGGCGTGCATAGCGTGCATGCGGCGTCGTCCGAGTCCGACCATATACCACGGGCCCAGGGGTCCACGACGAACAGCGCGCGGGCGCTAGCTACTCCTCCGTTTTGATCCGTTTCCGCGCCGACCCCGTAATACGGAGGTGCACCGGCCGGCCGGATCGTTGGGACCGGAACGCCGAGGACGAGCACGCACTGACGCACATTTATTGCCATGGTCTGACCGAGTCTGGCTGCGGTTTCATCGGCACGCACTGACGCACATTTATTGCCATGGTATGACATTGCCCAGACGCTGCCTGCGGTTTCATCGGCAGGATGCAGAATCGTCGCTCTACGTACGCCTGATGGTTTTCTCGTGCCGGGACAGTAAAATAGCCGTGACAAGAACGAAGTGAAGCCTCAAGGGTGATCTAGGATTTTCATTATTCTTTTGGGCCGTTAAAAATCTTTGCCTTTTGGCCTATAAAATGTGTTTACTGCTGCTGGCCGTCTTATTCAAATATTTTATGTAAATTATAAAACAAACAAAACATCATTACAATATATCTTTAGTGATGTAATAATTAATAACAAAAGTGGTAATATTTATTAAAAAATAGTTAAATAATTCGATGAGGCCAAACACAATTTTGTCAAAAATAAGATATTGTTTCTTGTGAACGGAGATCGATATAGTTCGATCGACTTCGACAGTATTGTTGAAATGACATAATTCGATGACAGTGTTGCTCTTGGATTTGAAGCAACATTCCAGCGAGGGAATTCGACTTTCCCCTGCCCCCGCGTCATGTTCACGAGGGCGACCAGGTTTTGCTGAACCCGCAGCCCGAAGAGCCCCCTGCTGGAAATAGTTCCCTTCGGCCGCCGTCGCTGCTTGGCTCGCGACAATTCGTAATGACACCATGCGTCATCCCCGTCCTTCTTTTCCCCTATCTGCGGTCTTGGACCATCCCCTCCACCCAACCCTACAACGACGGCAGCTGGCGAGACCGGCGGTCTAGGCGGCTCCCATGCATGCTCTTGGGTGGCGGTTCCCCTCCTGGGATACGATCGACACGCTGATATGCCCCGTTCCTTTTGTATTCCGGCACCAACCATTGGTTCGCCGATGGCGGGAGGCGGCGTCCATCTGGATTGTTCGGGACCGGATCTCGATGGCCCCGCCTCAGTTTCTGGGGACGGGCTACGGTATCGGTGACGGTCTTCACGTGCCTGGCGTGCGCCGGTGCCGGGCTGGCCCTTCTGGTCGGCCGGATCCGCGCCCCCGGGTTGCAATCGGCAATTGGCAGCGCCATATAATGTTTGGCCTCACCACACCGACCTCCTCCGTCCGCCTGGCGTTTTACACCGGCGGCAGGGACTCAACATGAATCCGGCCCCACCAGGGCCGGTTCATCCTCTTGAGCTCCTGTTGGTGATGCGGCGGTAGCTTGCACCGTCATGCCCATGGTGGTGTAGACAGTGCCGTCTGGGGTTCCGCCGTCGACGCCATGGTGGCGTGGATTTCCAAACGCCGGTCTTCTAGTGCATCGGCAGCGCCCGGTGGTATACCCCCGGTCATTCAGAGGGGCGCATCGTCCTCCGTTTTGATCCGTTTGGGAAGGTGCCCAACGCCGCTGCGTGGTCTCTGCCTTGTTTGGGAATGGAACGCCGAGGACGAGCATACCCATGTTTGCCATGGTCGGACCGCCTTCTGGCTGTTGAGAGAAGGAAGCGTCCATCGATAGGCCCTGTGCTGTGGAGACGCTGCCTGCGGTTTCATCGGCAGGATGCTGGTCGTCGCTCTACGCCTACGCCTGATGGTTTTCGCTCTTCCGGGACAGTAAAATAGTTGGTGACATTGCAGTATCATATCGGTGCCTCGTCCGCGGTCTAGGATTTCAATTATATAGTTTGACTACGAGTCGACGAACGTTCCAACAAAAATCCCTGAGGCCCAAAGGGTATCTTCAATCGGCGCAAAGATGACATCCTTCGATATCTAAGTGACCTTGAACAACGAATCCCTTGTTACAAACGAACGGAGCAACAGGAATAGTTTTCAGTTCTTGTTTTCCTTTTTCAGACTGTCTTGGGGGAGTTCTCTGGGTTGGGTTGCATTTTTCTTTTTGCTTAGATGAGTTGTAAGTTTTAGTAGTAGCTCTAGTGGTCAGTTGGTAGATCTAGTTGAACAGTTGTAATTACTGTTTTTTTTTTCTTTCTTTCTTTATTCATTTAATAAAAAAACATAATTCTTGACACACTCTTAATAGAAAATTTATGGAGAGGTTGAGGAAGCCTAGGAAGGGATAGATTCCATCAAGTTAAGTGTTCGTGATTTGTTGTTTCATCTTCTCTAAACTGCCTATACACATACACCATGTACGTCAATGCATGCAGTTATTGTACTGGTATTGTCCTTTTCATGAAAGATGAGATGGCCACTTAATCTTCTACCCTCAGTTTATAGGACACTATCCATGTAACTTGTGAGAACTAATCCACGATTTTTTTACTTTTTGAAGACAAAGTTTGTAGGATTTGCATTAACAATTAGTAAAATTATTCTCTCTCGACTTGAAACAAGACATTTAGTTTCCTTAGAAAAGACTGATTGACTGGTACTATACTAATAAATGATGGCTGTGAATCTAATTGATGTCATTAGAATTGTGCTAAAAATATTTGTGACTATTAATTACTCTATGGTTTTAATCAAAGAAATAACATGTCAATAGATGAATTGCTTTTCATCAAAAAATAGATGAATTGCTGGTCAAAGTCTATGTTTTATTCAAAAAAAAAAAGTCTTATATTTCAATATGGAAAAAATATCCATGCAATTTTAGATGGAGGTATCAATGCACCATATTTTATTTAAAATATTTTTCAAATTATTGGTTTTGGAACCGTTTTCACATTATTGGTTGGGTAGTGACCGGTAGACCTATAGACAATTACTTCTCACAAGTCACAACCTAGGAAATTTGACCTCTTTTTTTTTTTTGAGATTTTTGTATTCTTGACCCTACTTTTTTGTTGTAAATTATGATTTTGCCCTCCCTTTTCTAATTTTGTGATTTTCCCCTGTTTTGATCAACGTGTTTTTGCCCCTGTTTTGACAATAGCCTAGGGGAAAAATCCCGTTGAAATCACAAAGATAAAAAAAGGAGGTAAAATCATAATTTCACTTCAAAGTAGGGGCAAAAAATTACAAAGCTCCCTTTTTTAAATGACAAAACAAACCTTCCTCGACTTTATTAATCAGCAATTATATTTCAAATTCCTTCAGGTGGAGAGAGAGAGAGGAATCAAACATGTTCTAACCAAAAAATTAATAGAACTCCTAGTCCTAGCTGAAGCACAGCGCGCATCCCGGTTGGATTGTCTTCCTCCATGAACTAACTCAACCTTGTCAAAGCTTTAATTCTCTTCTTCTAAACTTGATCTCCAAGATGATTGATCCTTTATCTCCCAAAGTCTTCACCCTGGATACTCCTCACAACGCTCCCTCAGTCAGTGCCCAGCGCGCATCTCATTCAAAGTTTCAAACCTGAGAATTCAAAACCTTGTGCTGTCAGCCTGTCACTGACGACAAAACCTCCAAAGCCCAGACATGGGGAGGCCCGTCTGTTTTCTACCCAAACTAGTACAACATTGCTATTCGGCCCAGGCCCGCTTCACTTTAGACGCCAATGTTGGGGATAAATTCCATTTGAATGTTATCGAAGGCTAATAACTATAATCGTATTTCTCAAAAAAAAAAACTAATAATCGTTTAAATTATGAATAAAGTACACGCGTCAAGTAAAGAGGTTGAGTTTCCCTAAAAAAGTAAAGTGGTTAAATCTGAACGAAAAGATTCCATCATAAGAAACTTAAGCAGCTAAACTAGGTGTCTAGGTCGCTTTACATCGAAAAGTATAGAAAATTCTCACAAAATCCTTTTTGGGTTGTCACCGTTCACCTCTTACCAGTTTTCAAATCACAATATTTTCCAGACAGAACCCTTTTCAGGAGCTTGGTATTTAAGTATGGGGGCTATTCAGGTGATACGAAAAGTTAATTGTACATGAAAAAAAGAACATGACAGATATGAATAGAAACTTAAATCAGCAGTAAGGTACAAAGAGACGGGGACAAAAACAATAACAGCAGGAGAAGAACAAAATGTCTGCTTAAATGTCAACAACAACAACAACAACAGTACGTGTGACCCCTTAACTACAAATAAGAATGTTTCTCGTCAAGCCTTCAACATGTACACCACCAAACGCCTGTCTTGGAAGCAATATCTGTATATACAGCAGCAGTAGGCTTTACACATTTTGGAAGACACACTACACACTTGATGATAGAGCGGGAGGACCAAGCAATCACTGGTTGACGTTTTTCACTTTCTGCTCGGTGTGATTTGGAAGGTTTTCTCAGGCTCCGAAGCACCCGATGAGCTTCTTAGGAGCGTGGCCGGTGGCCCGGTACTTGGCAGCCATCTCCTCGGCCTTCAGGACCTCCTCACCGCGCTTTGCCTCCACCATCGCTCGCTTCTCTTCGGCTTCCTTGTGGATCATTGCAACCTTGTTCTTCATCTTCTCAGCGTATTCAGCCTTCTTCTTTTCCAGTTGTTCCTGAACATTAATAAATCATCAAGCTTTTAGCTTTGAGGGGGTTGGCATATTAGTCTACTGGACCTATCCATCTCTGAATTCCTCTATCATTGATTAATTGTTATCGGTGACTCAAGTCTCTACTAAAATATACGAGGGATGCTTAAACTTAGTAAAGAGCAACTCCAACCATCCCTCCTAAAAATAGCTAAAAATAGATAGCTAACTTGTAAAATTTGAGAGCCTAAATTTAAAATTAACTCTAGTGCAATGCAATGGACTCTTATTTTTATTTAAAAGGTGGATATGGGAGACTCCTATATCTAACTAGTTATAGGGGTTTGTGAGGAAATTTTTAGAAGGGCATTTAAAAATTTAGGAGCTCCACTAGTGTTATTCTCAACTAGAGAATAGAAGCCTCCACCTGGAGTTGCTCTAAGTGCACCAGACGATTAAAAAGATAATTCCTTCTATTAAAAGGTCAAAGAAGAGAGCGAATGAAATTACCTCAATCTTCTTCAGCTCAGCTTCTATGTTTGCTTTCTTCGTGTTCTCCCATGAAAGAATAGCAGATACTTTCTTAGCAGCCCTGTCACAATAGTGCCAATTAATTGAAGTTATACGTTCAAAAACACATCACCTGCACCTACAATGTTATCCTGTTTGCCCTTATTCCTTTTCTCATTTTAGTTTGGATTGAGCAGAATTTGAATCCACTGCGCTTGTTGTAATACTAGAAAACCAAAATATCATTCACAGATACATCTACAACACGACCCGATCAACAAAAGAGAAATTGACTATTATAGGACAAACGTTGTGTTTCTGTACAATAAGGACTCCAAACATGTGTTTGGAGGAGTTATAATAGGACTTCAAACGTTTGCTTCTCTCTAACAGTTTGCGGTTTGCTATTGTAGACTCAAAACCGTTTGACGTTTGAAGCCCTAGCTATAATAATCAATTTATAGAGAAACACAATGGGCTAAATATTATAGCCAAACACGTACTTAAGTATATGTTTGGAGGAGTCCTGTAAAAGTCAATTTCTCACCAACAAGTACGCAGTCTGCCACCTGGTCAAACCGCTCCCCTTCCCCCACACCCCCACCGCCGCCGCGCCCCAATCCGCGCTCATCCGGCCGCCATGCCGCCTCCTCGCCTCCTGCCCCCGATCCTCCTCCTCCCGTCCTCCCCACCCCTCGCCGCCACCCCTCCATGCCGCGGCGCCGGATCCTCCTCGTCGCCGGGATCGGCGGCGGGGCCGCAGGACCTGCGCTGCCTGAGGGGCATCAAGCACGACCTCTCCGACCCCGAACGGCCGCCTCTCCGACTGGGACTTCAAGAACACCTCGGGTGGCGCCGTCTGCAATTACAACGGCATCGGGTGCTGGAACATGCACGAGTCCCGCGTCCTCTCGCTCTCGCTCCCCCGGCTTGGGCCTCGCCGGCCCCTCCCCCTCCTCGCTCCAGTACTGCCGCGTCGCCGCCTCGCTCAACCTCTCCAGCAACGCGCTCGACGGCACCATCCCGCCTGCGCTCTGCGACTGGTTACCCTTCCTAGTGACCCTCGACCTCTCCTCCAACAAGCTCACCGGCCCCATCCCCGCCAAGCTCGGCAACTGCCGCTTCCTCAACACGATCAGGCTCTCTGGGAACCAGCTCTCCGGCCAGATCCCCGCCTCCCTCGCGCGCCTCGACCGCCTCCAGTCACTCGACCTATCCGGGAACCAGCTCTCCGGCCAGATCCCCGCCTCCCTCGGGCGCCTCAAGTCGCTCGACCTCTCCGGGAACAAGCTCGACGGCCAGATCCCTCCCCAAGATGTTCTGAGGAGATGGCTGTCAAGCAGTCTGACAAAGTGCAGCGATCTGCTAGGAAAATGAAACTCCTAGCCTGGTAGTAGTATTACCTAGGCGTAGATGCCTGTTATTTCTTCCCTGAAATATTGTAAGAACTATGCAGAATGCTGCAAAAATTGCATCTTACTGTAATAAACAAATAATGGTTCTATTGAAAACGAGTTCAGGGGAATAGGTAGAAAGCATACTTGTTCTCAGCTTTTGTCTTCTCGTTCTCTTCCCATGCTTTGATCAAAGAGTTCCTCTTCTCTGTTTCCACCCTTGCAAGAGCGAGATCTGCAAATCATGTTTCAGGGTTTAATTGGCATAGTTGTACTCAATCTGGATGGCAAGACAATTGTTCAGTAATTACCTCTGTCGTTGAGCCCCCTTGCTTCTCAGCGGCAGGCTTCTCTGGAGCTGGTTCATCTGCAACTTCTGGAAAGGGAGAAAAAATAGAGAATTTATGCCAGCTTTTGTGCAAAAATTAAATTCAGATTCATGAACAAATTTTCTGAACAATTTTATATAGAAGAAAAAAATCTAGCAAGTGATTGTAATGTTGATCAATGATCCAACCCAACCCATTAGCATCACAGAGCAAAATGTAATTTATGTCACTATAATATTATCTGTGCAGGATCCAGGTCCTGTGTAACTGCTGCTTAGATAGCTTGCCTAGTGAGAAGTAGTGTGGATTTCCTTTCTCTTATTTGACTTAGTACACTCCTGCTTGGGTAGGATTAATCTTATTCTAAACTACACGAACTGCATAAAAGTGATAAATTGTAACCGTAGAAACCTACTATAGCTCTTTCAGGAAAGGAATGACCAAATGATGACAGTGCTCAGCTTTTAAGTATCCAATGGTCAGCTTGCATGTGAGACAGTGCTCAGCTTGTACACAAATGTTGGCATCTTGCTAAGTTTTCGTCCCTCGAGAAAATTATCTAGTTTCAGGCAAGATGGCTTTGGTTGTGCATGAATAGGCTTTGTAGGATCAATATATATATGCATATAACAAAAAGATGAATCAACATGGTAAAAAGAGATAAACCAGAGAACAACAAGTTGCTTGGTTCGCCAGCTCAAATTTGGCACCCATTGTGTTCTGTTGATTAGTGGTTCATGTTTTTGGTCATTTAAGCAACAGAAGTTTGCAGGAGCTTATTTTATGTATCTGCATAACCATTAGGGAAACTGAATGCTTCAGAGTGCATGGTTTCATTATTTGCCCACCTAGGCAAGGAACTGGTGTACATCAAGCAAGTGTCTAGCTTTTGTAAGCTGTGATGGGGTGTGTTAATATGAGAGCTATATATATCTCAAGAAGCCAGTTAAAAATTCTCATAGCCTTGTCATGATTCATCTGTCATCTGACATTTGTACTCACTAATATAAATCGAATAACAGAATTTGGCTGTTCTAATACCCAAATAATTCCTCCAAGATATGAAGAAATACGAAAAGAACTGTCTGATAATCCAGAAAAAAAAACCACAGTGGAAAGTTGTGCTGTATATGCCTTTGTTTTCTGTCTGATTCTTTTTCTCTTAGTCGCATGAAACTTAGAAACTTTCCAAAGGATTTTTTTTCTAAAACACGAGCTGCGCTTCATTATATTGAGATAGAAAAACGATCAGAATACATGCTGACTCGAAGGCTTGAGTTATTTTTATTTTTATTTTTATTTTGTTGAAGGGAAACTGGAGTGGATAAAGGTAGAAGAAAGCTGAGAGCGGGCAACAAAGGACAAAAGGTGTGGAGGAGAAAGTGAAGAATTCAGGAAAGTTCCAACTACCATCTTCTTCCGAAATAGAAATACGAATTTTCACTAATATCAAATTTCAAGAAAGGAGTTTTATCTAAAAAAAAATTTCAAGAAAGGAAATGCTACATGTCTAGGCATCAAACAACTAGCATACTTTTTTAGAACTAGACACCCAGGATGGCCACGTAGTCCTAAAATCAATTTTGTGTTTCGAAGTGAGGCAACACGATCCCCAAAAATGTTTTTAGACCTTTATACCCCCTGTAACCCTGCAGAACTTGACAAACAATTGCTCCAGAGTCCCTGGCAGACATGGCTACCACTCTCACAAAATGGAAAAAAAAAACATTTCGCAAGCGGGTAAATAATTCTGAAAATCGATGAGTTGCAAATTTACTCCTTTTTTGGGCAGCTCACAGCCTGACACAGATAGTTCTGAATTCCTCAGAAGAAAATTCTGTTCTCTGCGAAAAGCAGTCGGACCAAATACTCCAGGTTCGACAACAACCAGGACCAAAGGATCACGCGAACAACAAAATCAGGAACCCACCAAAAGAGAAGCAAACCAACTGTCAAGGATCACAAGCACCTGTTCCCTAAAAAAAGGATCACAAGTACCTAGTACTCCACTGCCTGTACGTGTACAGCTACCAGAAAGTACAGAGACGATGAACCAAAGCATGGACAGAAGGGAAGTTTCTCCCAAACAATTCCTAGCACATGAAAACACAAACCAGCTGTATGCGAGCACCACCTAAGCCTTCCACTACTCCATAGAGATGCAGAATTAATTAAGTTAGCAGAGTAAGTTGTACTCACTCTCGACGATGGCCAGGGCCTTGAGTCGTCGGCCGGCGCCGGCGGCTCGGTCGCGGGGGATGACGGCCTTCTCCTCGGCGACGTCCTCCTTGGCCGCCTCCGGCTCGACCGCCTCCGCGGGGCGCCGCCTCGGGCTCCTTGTCCTTGGTGACCTCCACCTCCACCTTCTTGGCCTCCTCCTCAGCCATGTTGCTGTCTGTCTGGTAGCTAGGAGAAGCTTAGCTGTTGCTGTTGAGTGTGTGGGCTGTGGGGTGGCTTGGCTGTGCGTATGCGTGCGAGCGTGGTGGCGCGTACTAATAGCAACCGGTTTAACTGTTGCCCCTGTCTGCTGGACTCTGCACGAAGCTGGAGGGTGAGTAGTTTAGGCCGCAAGAGAAGGGAAAGACGTAGCGTAGTGGAGGTTGCCTTTGGTGTGGGGCTCCAGGTTCCTCTCGGTTCAGGGACGGTTTTATAGCCTGGATTCTGTCCAGCCTTGCAGTTGCAGGTGGATCTGTGGTCCGTTTTACTGTGTAGAGTTGTTATTATATCTTCTATAAAAAACGTTGCTAGCTTGTTTTTAAAGATATATACAGAAAAAACTTTATTTAAAACTGTCTTCGAATTTTCTTTCATGTAGTTAGCTCGATTCAGTATGGTTGTTGATGCAATAATACACAAAGAATTGGGGGTGTCCGCCCCAGATCAGCAGGTTCAGGAGAGCGATACACGGCGTAACCGTAATCCATCATTGTCTTTTTTAAAAAAAAAGAGAAAGAAAAGAGAGTCGGCAAGGAAACCATGGGCGCGTACGTGACGGCGACCCGGGCCGGCGCATCATGTGGCACGGGCCCGCCGCGGGCGCGCCGCGTTGGCTCTCTTCCCCTTCCCCTCCCAGCGCAATTGCGCTGTGCCGTGACGAGTTGGCCCAGCAGAGCACCCCGCGGCCCGCGCCGCTGGGCGCTCGGATCCCGTGAGCGCGGAGACTCTGGTGGCCGTTGCATTGCATTGCATGCGACGCACGACGCGCGTCGCCACCACGCCAGCAACGTTCGTTTCGTTCAACGTCGTCGTCGTCGGCCCGTGGGCACAGTTGACAGAATGACACACCACGTCGTCGTCGTCGGCAGGCCGGCCGGCCGGACGGCTCCGCAGATATTAGCCGGGCAAACGTGTGGCTGGCGAGGCCACGGTGCTTGCTCGCTCGAACGAACGTACAGTACTACCAGCGCGGCATCAATGCGTGCGGCGACGTCGCTAAGGACCATCGGTCGGTGATCATATGCTTCCGTTCCTTGCATCGCGCGTGGATTTTAAAAGCTGCTTTTGGGTTGGGCAGTGAAGTCCGTAGCACGACTGTAGCCTCGCGCCGAATCCTTGTTCTATCTTATCGATCGGCTATTACTACTAGCCTACTACTACCCTATTAGGTCGCCGGCGATGGGGTCCGGCCGGACGGCAAGCCCCACCGTTACGGACCGGTGTTCCCCCGAGGAGCCAGGAGCGTGCGCGGCGAGCATCTGTCCGCGCCCGCCCGCCCGGATGCCGCGGCCGACAACAAGTGTACTGCGCGGCGCTTTCGATCGGCACGGGCAATTGCGCGGTTTTGGGCGGTTCCAGCGCCAGCCAACCGCCGGGGCTCGTCCACATGCCCGACGCCTGGAGTGCCGCGGCATGGACCACGACGCCACCGTCCACGTCCGGGTACACTTTGCGGTTGCGGAATGCGGATCCTAGTTTGGAAGTACCGGCTCTGCGAATCAAGTTTACATACATGCTTCATTGTATCGTGTGACTGAATTGTAATGGTCGTATCGTATCCGTGTAGCATATGATTGCGGCGAAGCGAAGCTCCTCGGTTTTTCCAGCTAGGAAACAAAATGCACTACTCCACTAGTTTACTGGACTTGTTCTCTTGATTATTTATTCATTCATACATACCGTTGGCAAAGTCATAGGATATATATATAGCTGGCCAACCAAGCCTTTGTCGTTCTATAGTAGAGAGCGAG
>JADLZK010004775.1:0-28712 GCA_015847255.1 Hyparrhenia diplandra
ATTTAGGAAATTTCTCACAAGATTCCTAGCGGTGACATTTTTTGAGTTCCGTAACTCCAATCGTAGTGATTCTCGACTCGCGGCGAAGGTAGTAGAAAGCTATTTTTGAAATCCATAAGTCCATGTCCGATAGGCATCGCGAAGGCTCGCAAAATTGACGGTTTTCAAAAGAGGTCATTCGCCTCCGCTCGCGGCGATTTCGCCAACATTTATGGAGATTGGCAGATTTTGACCAAGATAGATCCAGCTTGCCATGAAAAGTGACCCGTTGGAAGCCCAACAGATGTAATTTAACATTATCGAAAAGTAAAATTCTTACGTGTATCAATGGGCAACCGAAGAGACAAAAGATGCCATTTTGGCCCTCGCAGATTTTTCGCGCAGATTTCGGGCGATTGGCAGATTTTTGACCAAGATAGATCCGCCGCCACGAAAAGTGACCCGTTGGAAGCCCAACAGATGTAATTTAACGTATCGAAAAGTAAAATTTGGCCTGTGTATCACATGGGCAAACCGAAGAGCCAAAAGATGACATTTTGGCCTCCGTCGCAGATTTTGGCCAACATATCCGGGCGATTGTTAGATTTTTGACCAAGATAGATCCTGCCGCCACTTAAAAGTGACCCGTTGGAAGCCCAACAGATGTAATTCAACGTATCAAAATGTAAAATTTTTACGTGTATCACGCGGGCAATGAAGAGACAAAAGATGCCATTTTGGCCTCCGCTCGAGCAGATTGCCAACATTTCTCGAGATTGGCGGATTTTTGACCAAGATAGATCCAGCCGCCATGAAAAGTGACCCGTTGGAAGCCCAACATGACCTAATTTAGAGGATCGAAAAGTATAATTCTTACAGCTTATCACGGGGGCAAAGCTAAGGAGCCCAAAGATGCCATTTTGGCCTCCATTTAGGAAATTTCTCCAAGATTCCTAGCGGTGACATTTTTTGAGTTCAGAACTCCAATCGTAGTGATTCTAGACTCCGTGCGAAGGTAGTAGAAAGCTATTTTTGAAATCCATAAGTCCATGTTCGATAGGCATCGCGAAGGCTCGCAAAATTGACGGTTTTCAAAAGAGGTCATTCCGCCTCCGTCTCGCGCATTTTGGCCAACATTTATGGAGATTGGCAGATTTTGACCAAGATAGATCCAGCTTGTTATGAAAAGTGACCCGTTGGAAGCCCAACAGATGTAATTTAACATTATCGAAAAGTAAAATTTTACTGTGTATCACGTGGGCAGTGAAGAGACAAAAGATGCCATTTTGGCCTCGCTCGCGCAAGATTTCCGCGACATTTTAGATTTTTGACCAAGATAGATCCGGGGCCGCCAAGAGAAAAGTGACCCGTTGGAAGCCCAACAGATGTAATTTAACGTATCGAAAAGTAAAATTTTACAGTGTATCACATGGGCAAATGAAGAGACAAAAGATGACATTTTGGCCTCCGTCGCTAAGGCAGATTTGGCCAACATATCCGGGCGATTGTTAGATTTTTGACCAAGATAGATCCCGCCGCCACGAAAAGTGACCCGTTGGAAGCCCAACAGATGTAATTCAACGTATCAAAATGTAAAATTTTACAGTGTATCACGTGGGCAGCTGAAGAGACAAAAGATGCCATTTTGGCCTCCGCTCGAGCAGATTGCCAACATTTCTCGAGATTGGCGGATTTTTGACCAAGATAGATCCAGCCGCCATGAAAAGTGACCCGTTGGAAGCCCAACATGACCTAATTTAGAGGATCGAAAAGTATAATTTTACAGCTTATCACGGGGGCGCCTAAGGAGCCCAAAGATGCCATTTTGGCCTCCATTTAGGAAATTTCTGTCAAGATTCCTAGCGGTGACATTTTTTGAGTTCCGTAACTCCAATCGTAGTGATTCTAGACCCGTGCGAAGGTAGTAGAAAGCTATTTTTGAAATCCATAAGTCCATGTTCGATAGGCATCGCGAAGGCTCGCAAAATTGACGGTTTTCAAAAGAGGTCATTCTCGCCTCCGTCGCGCATTTGGCCAACATTTATGGAGATTGGCAGATTTTGACCAAGATAGATCCAGCTTGTTATGAAAAGTGACCCGTTGGAAGCCCAACAGATGTAATTTAACATTATCGAAAAGTAAAAATTTTGGTGGTATCACGTGGGCAAATGAAGAGACAAAAGATGCCATTTTGGCCTCTCGTTTCGCAGATTCGCGATTGGCAGATTTTTGACCAAGATAGATCGGGGCCGCCATTGAAAAGTGACCCGTTGGAAGCCCAACAGATGTAATTTAACGTATCGAAAAGTAAAATTTTACAGTGTATCACATGGGCACCGAAGAGACAAAAGATGACATTTTGGCCTCCGCTCGGCAGATTGGCCAACATATCGGGCGATTGTTAGATTTTTGACCAAGATAGATCCCGCCGCCACGAAAAGTGACCCGTTGGAAGCCCAACAGATGTAATTCAACGTATCAAAATGTAAAATTTTACAGTGTATCACGTGGGCAGCTGAAGAGACAAAAGATGCCATTTTGGCCTCCGCTCGAAAGCAGATTGGCCAACATTTCTCGAGATTGGCGGATTTTTGACCAAGATAGATCCAAGCCGCCATGAAAAGTGACCCGTTGGAAGCCCAACATGACCTAATTTAGAGGATCGAAAAGTATAATTTTACAGCTTATCACGTGGGGCAGCCTAAGGAGCCCAAAGATGCCATTTTGGCCTCCATTTAGGAAATTTCACAAGATTCCTAGCGGTGACATTTTTGAGTTCCGTGAACTCCAATCGTAGTGATTCTAGACTCCGTGCGAAGGTAGTAGAAAGCTATTTTTGAAATCCATAAGTCCATGTCCGATAGGCATCGCGAAGGCTCGCAAAATTGACGGTTTTCAAAAGAGGTCATTCCGCCTCCGCTCGCGCAGATTGCCAACATTTATGGAGATTGGCAGATTTTGACCAAGATAGATCCAGCTTGCCATGAAAAGTGACCCGTTGGAAGCCCAACAGATGTAATTTAACATTATCGAAAAGTAAAATTCTTACTGTGTATCACGTGGGCAGTGAAGAGACAAAAGATGCCATTTTGGCCTCTCGCTCGCGCAGATTTCGGGCGATTGGCAGATTTTTGACCAAGATAGATCCAGCCGCCACGAAAAGTGACCCGTTGGAAGCCCAACAGATGTAATTTAACGATCGAAAAGTAAAATTTTTACAGTGTATCACATGGGCAAATGAAGAGACAAAAGATGACATTTTGGCCTCCGCTCAGGCAGATTGGCCAACATATCCGCGATTGTTAGATTTTTGACCAAGATAGATCCCCGCCGCCACGAAAAGTGACCCGTTGGAAGCCCAACAGATGTAATTCAACGTATCAAAATGTAAAATTCTTACAGTGTATCACGATTTTTGGGCAAATTGAAGAGACAAAAGATGCCATTTTGGCCTCCGCTCGAGCAAAGATTTTTTCGCCAACATTTTCGAGATTGGCGGATTTTTGACCAAGATAGATCCAGCCGCCATGAAAAGTGACCCGTTGGAAGCCCAACATGACCTAATTTAGAGGATCGAAAAGTATAATTTTACGCTTATCACGGGCAGCTAAGGAGCCCAAAGATGCCATTTTGGCCTCCATTTAGGAAATTTTTCGCCAAGATTCCTAGCGGTGACATTTTTTGAGTTCCAGAACTCCAATCGTAGTGATTCTAGACCGCGCAAAGGTAGTAGAAAGCTATTTTTGAAATCCATAAGTCCATGTCCGATAGGCATCGCGAAGGCTCGCAAAATTGACGGTTTTCAAAAGAGGTCATTCTCGCCTCCGCTCGCGCGATTTTGGCCAACATTTATGGAGATTGGCAGATTTTGACCAAGATAGATCCAGCTTGCCATGAAAAGTGACCCGTTGGAAGCCCAACAGATGTAATTTAACATTATCGAAAAGTAAAAATTTTACAGTGTATCACGTGGGCAAATGAAGAGACAAAAGATGCCATTTTGGCCTCTCGTCGCGCAGATTTCGGGCGATTGGCAGATTTTTGACCAAGATAGATCCAGCCGCCACGAAAAGTGACCCGTTGGAAGCCCAACAGATGTAATTTAACGTATCGAAAAGTAAAATTTTTACAGTGTATCACATGGGCACCGAAGAGACAAAA
This sequence comes from Hyparrhenia diplandra, assembly GCA_015847255.1. Taxonomy (NCBI): domain Eukaryota; kingdom Viridiplantae; phylum Streptophyta; class Magnoliopsida; order Poales; family Poaceae; genus Hyparrhenia; species Hyparrhenia diplandra. Next base: position 4,141 of record JADLZK010004775.1, read on the forward strand.
GATGACATTTTGGCCTCCGCTCGCGGCAGATTGGCCAACATATCCGGCGATTGTTAGATTTTTGACCAAGATAGATCCCGCCGCCACGAAAAGTGACCCGTTGGAAGCCCAACAGATGTAATTCAACGTATCAAAATGTAAAATTCTTACAGTGTATCACGTGGGCACTGAAGAGACAAAAGATGCCATTTTGGCCTCCGCTCGAGAGCATTTTGCCAACATTTTTTCGAGATTGGCGGATTTTTGACCAAGATAGATCCAAGCCGCCATGAAAAGTGACCCGTTGGAAGCCCAACATGACCTAATTTAGAGGATCAAAAAGTATAATTTTACAGCTTATCACGGGGCAGCTAAGGAGCCCAAAGATGCCATTTTGGCCTCCATTTAGGGAAATTTCGTCAAGATTCCTAGCGGTGACATTTTTGAGTTCCAGAACTCCAATCGTAGTGATTCTAGACTCCGTGCGAAGGTAGTAGAAAGCTATTTTTGAAATCCATAAGTCCATGTCCGATAGGCATCGCGAAGGCTCGCAAAATTGACGGTTTTCAAAAGAGGTCATTCTCGCCTCCGCTCGCGCAGATTTGCCAACATTTATGGAGATTGGCAGATTTTGACCAAGATAGATCCCAGCATTTTTGCCATGAAAAGTGACCCGTTGGAAGCCCAACAGATGTAATTTAACATTAATTTAAAAAGTAAAATTTTACAGTGTATCACGTGGGCAACCGAAGAGACAAAAGATGCCATTTTGGCCTCTCGCTCGCGGGCAACATTTCGGGCGATTGGCAGATTTTTGACCAAGATAGATCCAGCCGCCATGAAAAGTGACCCGTTGGAAGCCCAACAGATGTAATTTAACGTATCAAAAAGTAAAATTTTTACAGTGTATCACATGGGCAAATGAAGAGACAAAAGATGACATTTTGGCCTCCGCTCTCAGGCAGATTTTCGCCAACATATCGGGCGATTGTTAGATTTTTGACCAAGATAGATCCCGCCGCCACGAAAAGTGACCCGTTGGAAGCCCAACAGATGTAATTCAACGTATCAAAATGTAAAATTTTTACAGTGTATCACGTGGGCAAACTGAAGAGACAAAAGATGCCATTTTGGCCTCCGCTCGAAAGCAGATTTGGCCAACATTTTCGAGATTGGCGGATTTTTGACCAAGATAGATCCAGCCGCCATGAAAAGTGACCCGTTGGAAGCCCAACATGACCTAATTTAGAGGATCGAAAAAAGTATAATTTTACAGCTTATCACGTGGGGCAGCTAAGGAGCCCAAAGATGCCATTTTGGCCTCCATTTAGGGAAATTTCGTCAAGATTCCTAGCGGTGACATTTTTTGAGTTCCGTGAACTCCAATCGTAGTGATTCTAGACTCCGCAAGGAAGTAGTAGAAAGCTATTTTTGAAATCCATAAGTCCATGTCCGATAGGCATCGCGAAGGCTCGCAAAATTGACGCGCCAAAAAAGAGGTCATTTCGCCTCCGCTCGCCAACATTTATGGATTGGCAGATTTTGCCAACATTTATGGAGATTGGCAGATTTTGACCAAGATAGATCCAGCTTGCCATGAAAAGTGACCCGTTGGAAGCCCAACAGATGTAATTTAACATTATCGAAAAAGTAAAATTTTACAGTGTATCACGTGGCAAATGAAGAGACAAAAGATGCCATTTTGGCCTCTCGCTCGCGCAGGCAACATTTATGGCGATTGGCAGATTTTTGACCAAGATAGATCCAGCCGCCACGAAAAGTGACCCCGTTGGAAGCCCAACAGATGTAATTTAACGTATCGAAAAGTAAAATTTTACAGTGTATCACATGGGCAGCCCAAGAGACAAAAGATGACATTTTGGCCTCCGTCTCGCGCAGATTTGGCCAACATATCCGGGCGATTGTTAGATTTTTGACCAAGATAGATCCCGCCGCCACGAAAAGTGACCCGTTGGAAGCCCAACAGATGTAATTCAACGTATCAAAATGTAAAATTCTTACGTGTATCACGTGGGCAGCTGAAGAGACAAAAGATGCCATTTTGGCCTCCGCTCGAAAGCAGATTTTGGCCAACATTTTCGAGATTGGCGGATTTTTGACCAAGATAGATCGGGCCGCCATGAAAAGTGACCCGTTGGAAGCCCAACATGACCTAATTTAGAGGATCGAAAAGTATAATTTTACAGCTTATCACGGGGCAGCTAAGGAGCCCAAAGATGCCATTTTGGCCTCCATTTAGGAAATTTCGCCAAGATTCCTAGCGGTGACATTTTTGAGTTCCAGAACTCCAATCGTAGTGATTCTAGACTCGCGTAAGGAAAGGTAGTAGAAAGCTATTTTTGAAATCCATAAGTCCATGTCCGATAGGCATCGCGAAGGCTCGCAAAATTGACGGTTTTCAAAAAGAGGTCATTCCGCCTCCGCTCGCAGATTTGGCCAACATTTATGGAGATTGGCAGATTTTGACCAAGATAGATCCAGCTTGCCATGAAAAGTGACCCGTTGGAAGCCCAACAGATGTAATTTAACATTATCGAAAAGTAAAATTTTACAGTGTATCACGTGGGCACCGAAGAGACAAAAGATGCCATTTTGGCCTCCTCGCGCAGATTTCGGGCGATTGGCAGATTTTTGACCAAGATAGATCGGGGCCGCCACGAAAGTGACCCGTTGGAAGCCCAACAGATGTAATTTAACGTATCGAAAAGTAAAATTCTTACATGTGTATCACATGGGCACCGAAGAGACAAAAGATGACATTTTGGCCTCCGTCGAGACAAAAGATTGGCCAACATATCCGGCGATTGTTAGATTTTTGACCAAGATAGATCCCGCCGCCACGAAAAGTGACCCGTTGGAAGCCCAACAGATGTAATTCAACGTATCAAAATGTAAAATTTTACTGTGTATCACGTGGGCAAATGAAGAGACAAAAGATGCCATTTTGGCCTCCGCTCGAAAGCAGAGATTTGGCCAACATTTTCGAGATTGGCGGATTTTTGACCAAGATAGATCGGCCGCCATGAAAAGTGACCCGTTGGAAGCCCAACATGACCTAATTTAGAGGATCGAAAAGTATAATTTTACAGCTTATCACGTGGGGCAGCTAAGGAGCCCAAAGATGCCATTTTGGCCTCCATTTAGGAAATTTGGCCAAGATTCCTAGCGGTGACATTTTTTGAGTTCCCAGAACTCCAATCGTAGTGATTCTAGACCGCGTGCAAAGGTAGTAGAAAGCTATTTTTGAAATCCATAAGTCCATGTCCGATAGGCATCGCGAAGGCTCGCAAAATTGACGGTTTTCAAAAGAGGTCATTCGCCGCCTCCGTCGCGCAGCGATTGGCCAACATTTATGGAGATTGGCAGATTTTGACCAAGATAGATCCAGCTTGCCATGAAAAGTGACCCGTTGGAAGCCCAACAGATGTAATTTAACATTATCGAAAAGTAAAATTCTTACTGTGTATCACGGGGCAAAAGAAACCGAAGAGACAAAAGATGCCATTTTGGCCTGGCCTCGCTCGCAGATTTCCGGGCGATTGGCAGATTTTTGACCAAGATAGATCCAGCCGCCACGAAAAGTGACCCGTTGGAAGCCCAACAGATGTAATTTAACGTATCGAAAAGTAAAATTTTACAGTGTATCACATGGGCAGCTGAAGAGACAAAAGATGACATTTTGGCCTCCGCTCGCAGATTTTCGCCAACATATCCGGGCGATTGTTAGATTTTTGACCAAGATAGATCCCCGCCGCCACGAAAAGTGACCGTTGGAAGCCCAACAGATGTAATTCAACGTATCAAAATGTAAAATTCTTACAGTGTATCACGGGCAACTGAAGAGACAAAAGATGCCATTTTGGCCTCCGCTCGAAAGCAGATTTGGCCAACATTTCCGAGATTGGCGGATTTTTGACCAAGATAGATCCAGGCCGCCATGAAAAGTGACCCGTTGGAAGCCCAACATGACCTAATTTAGAGGATCGAAAAGTATAATTTTACGCTTATCACGTGGGGCAGCTAAGGAGCCCAAAGATGCCATTTTGGCCTCCATTTAGGAAATTTCGCCAAGATTCCTAGCGGTGACATTTTTTGAGTTCCCAGAACTCCAATCGTAGTGATTCTAGACTCCGTGCAAAGGTAGTAGAAAGCTATTTTTGAAATCCATAAGTCCATGTCCGATAGGCATCGCGAAGGCTCGCAAAATTGACGGTTTTCAAAAGAGGTCATTTCGCCTCCCCTCGCGCGCATTTTGGCCAACATTTATGGAGATTGGCAGATTTTGACCAAGATAGATCCAGCTTGCCATGAAAAGTGACCGTTGGAAGCCCAACAGATGTAATTTAACATTATCGAAAAGTAAAATTTTACGTGTATCACGCGGGCAAATGAAGAGACAAAAGATGCCATTTTGGCCTCTCGCTCTCTCGCAGATTTTCGGGCGATTGGCAGATTTTTGACCAAGATAGATCCAACCGCCATGAAAAGTGACCCCGTTGGAAGCCCAACAGATGTAATTTAACGTATCAAAAAAGTAAAATTTTACAGTGTATCACATGGGCAAAACCAAGAGACAAAAGATGACATTTTGGCCTCCGCTCGCGGCAGATTTGGCCAACATATCCGGCGATTGTTAGATTTTTGACCAAGATAGATCCCGCCGCCACGAAAAGTGACCCGTTGGAAGCCCAACAGATGTAATTCAACGTATCAAAATGTAAAATTCTTACTGTGTATCACGGGCAAATTGAAGAGACAAAAGATGCCATTTTGGCCTCCGCTCGAAAGCAGATTGAGCCAACATTTTCGAGATTGGCGGATTTTTGACCAAGATAGATCCGGGCCGCCATGAAAAGTGACCCGTTGGAAGCCCAACATGACCTAATTTAGAGGATCAAAAAGTATAATTTTACAGCTTATCACGTAAAAGCTAAGGAGCCCAAAGATGCCATTTTGGCCTCCATTTAGGGAAATTTGCCAAGATTCCTAGCGGTGACATTTTTTGAGTTCCAGAACTCCAATCGTAGTGATTCTAGACTCCGCATGGAAGGTAGTAGAAAGCTATTTTTGAAATCCATAAGTCCATGTCCGATAGGCATCGCGAAGGCTCGCAAAATTGACGGTTTTCAAAAGAGGTCATTTCGCCTCCGCTCGCAGATTGGCCAACATTTATGGAGATTGGCAGATTTTGACCAAGATAGATCCAGCTTGCCATGAAAAGTGACCCGTTGGAAGCCCAACAGATGTAATTTAACATTATCGAAAAGTAAAATTTTACTGTGTATCACGGGCAAATGAAGAGACAAAAGATGCCATTTTGGGCCTCTCGTTTCGCAGATTTTCGGGCGATTGGCAGATTTTTGACCAAGATAGATCCGCCGCCACGAAAAGTGACCCGTTGGAAGCCCAACAGATGTAATTTAACGTATCGAAAAGTAAAATTTTACAGTGTATCACATGGGCAAAACAAGAGACAAAAGATGACATTTTGGCCTCCCTCTCGCGCAGATTTCTCAACAACATATCCGGGCGATTGTTAGATTTTTGACCAAGATAGATCCCGCCGCCACGAAAAGTGACCCGTTGGAAGCCCAACAGATGTAATTCAACGTATCAAAATGTAAAATTCTTATGTGTATCACGTGGGCAAATGAAGAGACAAAAGATGCCATTTTGGCCTCCGCTCGAAAGCAGATTGCCAACATTTCTCGAGATTGGCGGATTTTTGACCAAGATAGATCCAGCCGCCATGAAAAGTGACCCGTTGGAAGCCCAACATGACCTAATTTAGAGGATCAAAAAGTATAAATTTTACAGCTTATCACGTGGGCAGCTAAGGAGCCCAAAGATGCCATTTTGGCCTCCATTTAGGAAATTTCCGCCAAGATTCCTAGCGGTGACATTTTTTGAGTTCCAGAACTCCAATCGTAGTGATTCTAGACTCCGCGGAAGGTAGTAGAAAGCTATTTTTGAAATCCATAAGTCCATGTCCGATAGGCATCGCGAAGGCTCGCAAAATTGACGGTTTTCAAAAGAGGTCATCCCGCCTCCGCTCGCAGATTTGGCCAACATTTATGGAGATTGGCGATTTTGACCAAGATAGATCCAGCTTGCCATGAAAAGTGACCCGTTGGAAGCCCAACAGATGTAATTTAACATTATCGAAAAAGTAAAATTTTACGCTGTATATCACGCAAAGCTGAAGAGACAAAAGATGCCATTTTGGCCTCTCGTCTCGCGCATTTCAACGGGCGATTGGCAGATTTTTGACCAAGATAGATCCGCCGCCACGAAAAGTGACCCGTTGGAAGCCCAACAGATGTAATTTAACGTATCGAAAAGTAAAATTTTACAGTGTATCACATGGGCAAAACAAGAGACAAAAGATGACATTTTGGCCTCCGCTCGGCAGATTTTGGCCAACATATCCGGGCGATTGTTAGATTTTTGACCAAGATAGATCCCGCCGCCACGAAAGTGACCCGTTGGAAGCCCAACAGATGTAATTCAACGTATCAAAATGTAAAATTCTTACAGTGTATCACGTGGGGCAATTGAAGAGACAAAAGATGCCATTTTGGCCTCCGCTCGAAAGCAGATTTGGCCAACATTTTCGAGATTGGCGGATTTTTGACCAAGATAGATCCAAGCCGCCATGAAAAGTGACCCGTTGGAAGCCCAACATGACCTAATTTAGAGGATCAAAAAAGTATAATTTTACAGCTTATCACGGGGGGCCTAAGGAGCCCAAAGATGCCATTTTGGCCTCCATTTAGGAAATTTGGCCAAGATTCCTAGCGGTGACATTTTTTGAGTTCCAGAACTCCAATCGTAGTGATTCTAGACCGTGCGAAGGTAGTAGAAAGCTATTTTTGAAATCCATAAGTCCATGTCCGATAGGCATCGCGAAGGCTCGCAAAATTGACGGTTTTCAAAAGAGGTCATTCCGCCTCCGCTCGCGATTTGGCCAACATTTATGGAGATTGGCAGATTTTGACCAAGATAGATCCAGCTTGCCATGAAAAGTGACCGTTGGAAGCCCAACAGATGTAATTTAACATTATCGAAAAAGTAAAAATTTTACAGTGTATCACGCGGGCAAACCGAAGAGACAAAAGATGCCATTTTGGCCTCTCGCTCGCAGATTTCGGGCGATTGGCAGATTTTTGACCAAGATAGATCCAGCCGCCACGAAAAGTGACCCGTTGGAAGCCCAACAGATGTAATTTAACGTAAGAGAAAAAGTAAAATTTTACAGTGTATCACATGGGCAGTCAAGAGACAAAAGATGACATTTTGGCCTCCGCTCTCGCAGATTGGCCAACATATCCGGCGATTGTTAGATTTTTGACCAAGATAGATCCCGCCGCCACGAAAAGTGACCCGTTGGAAGCCCAACAGATGTAATTCAACGTATCAAAATGTAAAATTCTTGGTGTATCACGCGGGCAATTGAAGAGACAAAAGATGCCATTTTGGCCTCCGCTCGAAAGCAGATTTGGCCAACATTTCGAGATTGGCGGATTTTTGACCAAGATAGATCCAAGCCGCCATGAAAAGTGACCCGTTGGAAGCCCAACATGACCTAATTTAGAGGATCTAAAAAAGTATAATTTTTACAGCTTATCACGTGGGGCAGCTAAGGAGCCCAAAGATGCCATTTTGGCCTCCATTTAGGAAATTTCGCCAAGATTCCTAGCGGTGACATTTTTTGAGTTCCGAACTCCAATCGTAGTGATTCTAGACCGCGTGCGAAGGTAGTAGAAAGCTATTTTTGAAATCCATAAGTCCATGTCCGATAGGCATCGCGAAAGGCTCAAAAAAATTGACGGTTTTCAAAAAAGAGGTCATCCCGCCTCCGCTCGCGCGCATTTTGGCCAACATTTATGGAGATTGGCAGATTTTGACCAAGATAGATCCAGCTTGCCATGAAAAGTGACCCGTTGGAAGCCCAACAGATGTAATTTAACATTATCGAAAAAGTAAAATTTTACTGTGTATCACGATTTTTGGGCAAAACCGAAGAGACAAAAGATGCCATTTTGGCCTCTCGTCGGGCAGAGGCCAACATATCGGGCGATTGGCAGATTTTTGACCAAGATAGATCCAGCCGCCATTGAAAAGTGACCCGTTGGAAGCCCAACAGATGTAATTTAACGTATCGAAAAGTAAAATTTTTACAGTATCACATGGGCAACCAAGAGACAAAAGATGACATTTTGGCCTCCGCTCGCGCAGATTGGCCAACATATCCGGGCGATTGTTAGATTTTTGACCAAGATAGATCCCGCCGCCACGAAAAGTGACCCGTTGGAAGCCCAACAGATGTAATTCAACGTATCAAAATGTAAAATTCTTACGTGTATCACGTGGGCAAATGAAGAGACAAAAGATGCCATTTTGGCCTCCGCTCGAAAGCAGATTTGGCCAACATTTTCGAGATTGGCGGATTTACCAAGATAGATCCAGCCGCCATGAAAAGTGACCCGTTGGAAGCCCAACATGACCTAATTTAGAGGATCGAAAAGTATAATTTTTACAGCTTATCACGGGGGCAGCCTAAGGAGCCCAAAGATGCCATTTTGGCCTCCATTTAGGAAATTTTGGCCAAGATTCCTAGCGGTGACATTTTTTGAGTTCCCAGAACTCCAATCGTAGTGATTCTAGACTCCGTGCGAAGGTAGTAGAAAGCTATTTTTGAAATCCATAAGTCCATGTCCGATAGGCATCGCGAAGGCTCGCAAAATTGACGGTTTTCAAAAGAGGTCATTCCGCCTCCGTCGCGCGATTTGGCCAACATTTATGGAGATTGGCAGATTTTGACCAAGATAGATCCAGCTTGCCATGAAAAGTGACCCGTTGGAAGCCCAACAGATGTAATTTAACATTATCGAAAAAAGTAAAAATTCTTACACCGAAGTGTATCACGCGGGCAACCGAAGAGACAAAAGATGCCATTTTGGCCTCTCGCTCGGGCAGATTTCGCGATTGGCAGATTTTTGACCAAGATAGATCATTTTGGCCGCCATTTAAAAGTGACCCGTTGGAAGCCCAACAGATGTAATTTAACGATCAAAAAGTAAAATTTTACAGTATCACATGGGCAAAATGAAGAGACAAAAGATGACATTTTGGCCTCCGCTCGCGCAGATTGGCCAACATATCCGGGCGATTGTTAGATTTTTGACCAAGATAGATCCCCGCCGCCACGAAAAGTGACCCGTTGGAAGCCCAACAGATGTAATTCAACGTATCAAAATGTAAAATTCTTACAGTGTATCACGCGGGCAAACTGAAGAGACAAAAGATGCCATTTTGGCCTCCGCTCGAAAGCAGAGATTGCCAACATTTTCGAGATTGGCGGATTTTTGACCAAGATAGATCCAGCCGCCATGAAAAGTGACCCGTTGGAAGCCCAACATGACCTAATTTAGAGGATCGAAAAGTATAATTTTTACAGCTTATCACGGGGCAGCTAAGGAGCCCAAAGATGCCATTTTGGCCTCCATTTAGGAAATTTGGCCAAGATTCCTAGCGGTGACATTTTTTGAGTTCCAGAACTCCAATCGTAGTGATTCTAGACTCCGTGCGAAGGTAGTAGAAAGCTATTTTTGAAATCCATAAGTCCATGTCCGATAGGCATCGCGAAGGCTCGCAAAATTGACGGTTTTCAAAAGAGGTCATTCCGCCTCCGCTCGCGTGATTTGGCCAACATTTATGGAGATTGGCAGATTTTGACCAAGATAGATCCAGCTTGCCATGAAAAGTGACCCGTTGGAAGCCCAACAGATGTAATTTAACATTATCGAAAAAGTAAAATTCTTACGTGTATCACGCGGGCACCGAAGAGACAAAAGATGCCATTTTGGCCTCTCGCTCTCGCAGATTTCCGGGCGATTGGCAGATTTTTGACCAAGATAGCCATGAAAAGATCCGCCGCCACGAAAAGTGACCCGTTGGAAGCCCAACAGATGTAATTTAACGATCGAAAAGTAAAATTTTTACTGTGTATCACATGGGCAAACAAGAGACAAAAGATGACATTTTGGCCTCCGCTCGCAGATTTTGGCCAACATATATCGGCGATTGTTAGATTTTTGACCAAGATAGATCCCGCCGCCACGAAAAGTGACCCGTTGGAAGCCCAACAGATGTAATTCAACGTATCAAAATGTAAAATTCTTACGTGTATCACGGGCAAATGAAGAGACAAAAGATGCCATTTTGGCCTCCGCTCGAAAGCAGATTTTGCCAACATTTCGAGATTGGCGGATTTTTGACCAAGATAGATCCAGCCGCCATGAAAAGTGACCCGTTGGAAGCCCAACATGACCTAATTTAGAGGATCAAAAAGTATAATTTTTACAGCTTATCACGGGGGCAGCTAAGGAGCCCAAAGATGCCATTTTGGCCTCCATTTAGGAAATTTCGCCAAGATTCCTAGCGGTGACATTTTTTGAGTTCCAGAACTCCAATCGTAGTGATTCTAGACTCCATGCGAAGGTAGTAGAAAGCTATTTTTGAAATCCATAAGTCCATGTCCGATAGGCATCGCGAAGGCTCGCAAAATTGACGGTTTTCAAAAGAGGTCATTTCGCCTCCGCTCGCAGATTGGCCAACATTTATGGAGATTGGCAGATTTTGACCAAGATAGATCCAGCTTGCCATGAAAAGTGACCCGTTGGAAGCCCAACAGATGTAATTTAACATTATCGAAAAGTAAAATTTTACGTGTATCACGGGCAACCGAAGAGACAAAAGATGCCATTTTGGCCTCTCGCTCGCGCATTTCGGGCGATTGGCAGATTTTTGACCAAGATAGATCCGGGGCCGCCGCCACGAAAAGTGACCCGTTGGAAGCCCAACAGATGTAATTTAACGTATCGAAAAAAAAAATTTTTACAGTGTATCACATGGGCAAGTCAAGAGACAAAAGATGACATTTTGGCCTCCGCTCTCGCAGATTGGCCAACATATCCGGGCGATTGTTAGATTTTTGACCAAGATAGATCCCGCCGCCACGAAAAGTGACCCGTTGGAAGCCCAACAGATGTAATTCAACGTATCAAAATGTAAAATTTTACAGTGTATCACGCGGGCAAATAAGAGACAAAAGATGCCATTTTGGCCTCCGCTCGACAAAAGCAGATTTTTCCAACATTTCGAGATTGGCGGATTTTTGACCAAGATAGATCCAGCCGCCATGAAAAGTGACCCGTTGGAAGCCCAACATGACCTAATTTAGAGGATCGAAAAGTATAATTTTTACAGCTTATCACGGGGCAGCCTAAGGAGCCCAAAGATGCCATTTTGGCCTCCATTTAGGGAAATTTCGCCAAGATTCCTAGCGGTGACATTTTTTGAGTTCCAGAACTCCAATCGTAGTGATTCTAGACTCCGTGCGAAGGTAGTAGAAAGCTATTTTTGAAATCCATAAGTCCATGTCCGATAGGCATCGCGAAGGCTCGCAAAATTGACGGTTTTCAAAAGAGGTCATTCTCGCCTCCGCTCGCAGATTGGCCAACATTTATGGAGATTGGCAGATTTTGACCAAGATAGATCCAGCTTGCCATGAAAAGTGACCCGTTGGAAGCCCAACAGATGTAATTTAACATTATCGAAAAAGTAAAATTCTTACTGTGTATCACGGGCAACCGAAGAGACAAAAGATGCCATTTTGGCCTCGTCGCGCATTTCTCGGGCGATTGGCAGATTTTTGACCAAGATAGATCCAGCCGCCACGAAAAGTGACCCGTTGGAAGCCCAACAGATGTAATTTAACGTATCGAAAAGTAAAATTTTACAGTGTATCACATGGGCAACCAAGAGACAAAAGATGACATTTTGGCCTCCTCTCGGCAGATTGGCCAACATATCCGGGCGATTGTTAGATTTTTGACCAAGATAGATCCCGTGCCGCCACGAAAAGTGACCCGTTGGAAGCCCAACAGATGTAATTCAACGTATCAAAATGTAAAATTCTTACTGTGTATCACGCGGGCAACCGAAGAGACAAAAGATGCCATTTTGGCCTCCGCTCGAGCAGATTTTGGCCAACATTTTCGAGATTGGCGGATTTTTGACCAAGATAGATCCAGCCGCCATGAAAAGTGACCCGTTGGAAGCCCAACATGACCTAATTTAGAGGATCGAAAAGTATAATTTTACAGCTTATCACGGGGCAGCTAAGGAGCCCAAAGATGCCATTTTGGCCTCCATTTAGGAAATTTGGCCAAGATTCCTAGCGGTGACATTTTTTGAGTTCCAGAACTCCAATCGTAGTGATTCTAGACTCCGCGAAGGTAGTAGAAAGCTATTTTTGAAATCCATAAGTCCATGTCCGATAGGCATCGCGAAGGCTCGCAAAATTGACGGTTTTCAAAAGAGGTCATTCTCGCCTCCGCTCTCGCAGATTGGCCAACATTTATGGAGATTGGCAGATTTTGACCAAGATAGATCCCTTGCCATGAAAAGTGACCCGTTGGAAGCCCAACAGATGTAATTTAACATTATCGAAAAAGTAAAATTTTACAGTGTATCACGCGGGCAAATTGAAGAGACAAAAGATGCCATTTTGGCCTCTCGTCTCGCAGATTTTCGGGCGATTGGCAGATTTTTGACCAAGATAGATCCAAAGCCGCCACGAAAAGTGACCCGTTGGAAGCCCAACAGATGTAATTTAACGTATCAAAAAGTAAAAATTTTTACTGTGTATCACATGGGCAGCTGAAGAGCCAAAAGATGACATTTTGGCCTCCGCTCGCTCGCAGATTTTGGCCAACATATATCGGGCGATTGTTAGATTTTTGACCAAGATAGATCCCGCCGCCACGAAAAGTGACCGTTGGAAGCCCAACAGATGTAATTCAACGTATCAAAATGTAAAATTTTACAGTGTATCACGCGGGCAAGCTGAAGAGACAAAAGATGCCATTTTGGCCTCCGCTCGAAAGCAGATTTTGGCCAACATTTCGAGATTGGCGGATTTTTGACCAAGATAGATCCGGGGCCGCCATGAAAAGTGACCCGTTGGAAGCCCAACATGACCTAATTTAGAGGATCAAAAAGTATAATTTTACAGCTTATCACGTGGGGGCAGCTAAGGAGCCCAAAGATGCCATTTTGGCCTCCATTTAGGAAATTTCACAAGATTCCTAGCGGTGACATTTTTTGAGTTTCAGAACTCCAATCGTAGTGATTCTAGACTCCGTGCGAAGGTAGTAGAAAGCTATTTTTGAAATCCATAAGTCCATGTCCGATAGGCATCGCGAAGGCTCGCAAAATTGACGGTTTTCAAAAGAGGTCATTCTCGCCTCCGCTCGCGCGATTTCTCACAACATTTATGGAGATTGGCAGATTTTGACCAAGATAGATCCAGCTTGCCATGAAAAGTGACCCGTTGGAAGCCCAACAGATGTAATTTAACATTATCGAAAAGTAAAATTTTTACAGTGTATCACGCGGGCAAACGAAGAGACAAAAGATGCCATTTTGGCCTCTCGTCGCAGATTTCGGGCGATTGGCAGATTTTTGACCAAGATAGATCCAGCCGCCATGAAAAGTGACCCGTTGGAAGCCCAACAGATGTAATTTAACGTATCGAAAAGTAAAATTTTTACTGTGTATCACATGGGCAAACAAGAGACAAAAGATGACATTTTGGCCTCCGCTCGCGCAGATTGGCCAACATATCCGGGCGATTGTTAGATTTTTGACCAAGATAGATCCCCGCCGCCACGAAAAGTGACCCGTTGGAAGCCCAACAGATGTAATTCAACGTATCAAAATGTAAAATTTTTACAGTGTATCACGTGGGCAAGCTGAAGAGACAAAAGATGCCATTTTGGCCTCCGCTCGAAAGCAGATTTGCCAACATTTTCGAGATTGGCGGATTTTTGACCAAGATAGATCCAAAGCCGCCATGAAAAGTGACCCGTTGGAAGCCCAACATGACCTAATTTAGAGGATCTAAAAAAGTATAATTTTACAGCTTATCACGTGGGCAGCTAAGGAGCCCAAAGATGCCATTTTGGCCTCCATTTAGGAAATTTCTGCCAAGATTCCTAGCGGTGACATTTTTGAGTTCCCAGAACTCCAATCGTAGTGATTCTAGACCGCGTGCGAAGGTAGTAGAAAGCTATTTTTGAAATCCATAAGTCCATGTCCGATAGGCATCGCGAAGGCTCGCAAAATTGACGGTTTTCAAAAGAGGTCATTCCCCGCCTCCGCTCGCAGATTGGCCAACATTTATGGAGATTGGCAGATTTTGACCAAGATAGATCCAGCTTGCCATGAAAAGTGACCGTTGGAAGCCCAACAGATGTAATTTAACATTATCGAAAAGTAAAATTTTTACTGTGTATCACGCGGGCAAATGAAGAGACAAAAGATGCCATTTTGGCCCTCGTCGCAGCATCGGGCGATTGGCAGATTTTTGACCAAGATAGATCCAGCCGCCACGAAAAGTGACCTCTGGAAGCCCAACAGATGTAATTTAACGTATCGAAAAAGTAAAATTCTTGCTGTGTATCACATGGGCAACAAGAGACAAAAGATGACATTTTGGCCTCCGCTCGCAGCAGATTGGCCAACATATCCGGGCGATTGTTAGATTTTTGACCAAGATAGATCCCCGCCGCCACGAAAAGTGACCCGTTGGAAGCCCAACAGATGTAATTCAACGTATCAAAATGTAAAATTTTACAGTGTATCACGCGGGCAAAATGAAGAGACAAAAGATGCCATTTTGGCCTCCGCTCGAGCAGATTTTGGCCAACATTTTCGAGATTGGCGGATTTTTGACCAAGATAGATCCAGCCGCCATGAAAAGTGACCCGTTGGAAGCCCAACATGACCTAATTTAGAGGATCGAAAAGTATAATTTTTACAGCTTATCACGTGGGGCAGCTAAGGAGCCCAAAGATGCCATTTTGGCCTCCATTTAGGAAATTTCGCCAAGATTCCTAGCGGTGACATTTTTGAGTTCCCAGAACTCCAATCGTAGTGATTCTAGACTCCGCGCGAAGGTAGTAGAAAGCTATTTTTGAAATCCATAAGTCCATGTTCGATAGGCATCGCGAAGGCTCGCAAAATTGACGGTTTTCAAAAGAGGTCATTCCCGCCTCCGTCGCGATTGGCCAACATTTATGGAGATTGGCAGATTTTGACCAAGATAGATCCAGCTTGCCATGAAAAGTGACCCGTTGGAAGCCCAACAGATGTAATTTAACATTATCGAAAAGTAAAATTTTACTGTGTATCACGGGCAACCAAGAGACAAAAGATGCCATTTTGGCCTCTCGCTCGTCGCGCAGATTTCGGGCGATTGGCAGATTTTTGACCAAGATAGATCCGGGGCCGCCACGAAAAGTGACCCGTTGGAAGCCCAACAGATGTAATTTAACGTATCGAAAAGTAAAATTTTACAGTGTATCACATGGGCAGCTGAAGAGACAAAAGATGACATTTTGGCCTCCGCTCGCAGATTTTCAACAACATATCCGGGCGCATTGTTAGATTTTTGACCAAGATAGATCCCCGCCGCCACGAAAAGTGACCCGTTGGAAGCCCAACAGATGTAATTCAACGTATCAAAATGTAAAATTCTTTTGCTGTATCACACGGGCAACCGAAGAGACAAAAGATGCCATTTTGGCCTCCGCTCGAAAGCAGATTCACAACATTTTCGAGATTGGCGGATTTTTGACCAAGATAGATCCAAGCCGCCATGAAAAGTGACCCCGTTGGAAGCCCAACATGACCTAATTTAGAGGATCAAAAAGTATAATTTTACAGCTTATCACGTGGGGCAATTTAAGGAGCCCAAAGATGCCATTTTGGCCTCCATTTAGGAAATTTCTCACAAGATTCCTAGCGTGACATTTTTTGAGTTCCGAATCCAATCGTAGTGATTCTAGACTCCGTGCGAAGGTAGTAGAAAGCTATTTTTGAAATCCATAAGTCCATGTCCGATAGGCATCGCGAAGGCTCGCAAAATTGACGGTTTTCAAAAGAGGTCATTCGCCGCCTCCGCTCGCAGATTTGGCCAACATTTATGGAGATTGGCAGATTTTGACCAAGATAGATCCAGCTTGCCATGAAAAGTGACCCGTTGGAAGCCCAACAGATGTAATTTAACATTATCGAAAAGTAAAATTTTTACAGTGTATCAATATACAAAAGTAAAACCGAAGAGACAAAAGATGCCATTTTGGCCTCGTCTCGCAGATTTTCGGGCGATTGGCAGATTTTTGACCAAGATAGATCCGGGGCCGCCACGAAAAGTGACCGTTGGAAGCCCAACAGATGTAATTTAACGTATCGAAAAGTAAAATTTTTACAGTGTATCACATGGGCAGCCAAGAGACAAAAGATGACATTTGGCCTCCGCTCAGGCAGATTTTGGCCAACATATCCGCGATTGTTAGATTTTTGACCAAGATAGATCCCGCCGCCACGAAAAGTGACCCGTTGGAAGCCCAACAGATGTAATTCAACGTATCAAAATGTAAAATTCTTACAGTGTATCACGCGGGCAACCGAAGAGACAAAAGATGCCATTTTGGCCTCCGCTCGAGCAGATTTGGCCAACATTTCGAGATTGGCGGATTTTTGACCAAGATAGATCCAGCCGCCATGAAAAGTGACCCGTTGGAAGCCCAACATGACCTAATTTAGAGGATCAAAAAGTATAATTTTTACAGCTTATCACGCGGGGCAGCTAAGGAGCCCAAAGATGCCATTTTGGCCTCCATTTAGGGAAATTGGCCAAGATTCCTAGCGGTGACATTTTTTGAGTTCCCAGAACTCCAATCGTAGTGATTCTAGACTCCGTGCAAAGGTAGTAGAAAGCTATTTTTGAAATCCATAAGTCCATGTCCGATAGGCATCGCGAAGGCTCGCAAAATTGACGGTTTTCAAAAGAGGTCATTCCCGCCTCCGCTCGCGCAGATTGGCCAACATTTATGGAGATTGGCAGATTTTGACCAAGATAGATCCAGCTTGCCATGAAAAGTGACCCGTTGGAAGCCCAACAGATGTAATTTAACATTATCGAAAAGTAAAATTTTACAGTGTATCACGTGGGCACCGAAGAGACAAAAGATGCCATTTTGGCCTCTCGTCTCGCAGATTTCGGGCGATTGGCAGATTTTTGACCAAGATAGATCCAGCCGCCACGAAAGTGACCCCGTTGGAAGCCCAACAGATGTAATTTAACGTATCGAAAAGTAAAATTTTACAGTGTATCACATGGGCAAACCAAGAGACAAAAGATGACATTTTGGCCTCCGCTCGGCAGATTTCTCACAACATATCGGGCGATTGTTAGATTTTTGACCAAGATAGATCCCCGCCGCCACGAAAAGTGACCCGTTGGAAGCCCAACAGATGTAATTCAACGTATCAAAATGTAAAATTTTACTGTGTATCACGTGGGCAAAATGAAGAGACAAAAGATGCCATTTTGGCCTCCGCTCAAAAAGCAGATTGCCAACATTTTCGAGATTGGCGGATTTTTGACCAAGATAGATCCGGGGCCGCCATGAAAAGTGACCCCGTTGGAAGCCCAACATGACCTAATTTAGAGGATCAAAAAGTATAATTTTACAGCTTATCACACGGGGCAGCTAAGGAGCCCAAAGATGCCATTTTGGCCTCCATTTAGGAAATTTCGCCAAGATTCCTAGCGGTGACATTTTTTGAGTTCCGTAACTCCAATCATAGTGATTCTAGACTCCGTGCGAAGGTAGTAGAAAGCTATTTTTGAAATCCATAAGTCCATGTCCGATAGGCATCGCGAAGGCTCGCAAAATTGACGGTTTTCAAAAGAGGTCATTCCGCCTCCCTCTCGCAGATTGCCAACATTTATGGAGATTGGCAGATTTTGACCAAGATAGATCCAGCTTGCCATGAAAAGTGACCGTTGGAAGCCCAACAGATGTAATTTAACATTATCGAAAAGTAAAATTTTACAGTGTATCACGCGGGCAAAGCTGAAGAGACAAAAGATGCCATTTTGGCCTCTCGCTCGGCAGATTTCTCGGGCGATTGGCAGATTTTTGACCAAGATAGATCCGGGCCGCCATGAAAAGTGACCCGTTGGAAGCCCAACAGATGTAATTTAACGTATCGAAAAGTAAAATTTTACAGGTGTATCACATGGGCACCAAGAGACAAAAGATGACATTTTGGCCTCCGCTCGGCAGATTTGGCCAACATATCCGGGCGATTGTTAGATTTTTGACCAAGATAGATCCCGCCGCCACGAAAAGTGACCCCGTTGGAAGCCCAACAGATGTAATTCAACGTATCAAAATGTAAAATTTTTACAGTGTATCACGCGGGCAAACTGAAGAGACAAAAGATGCCATTTTGGCCTCCGCTCGAAAGCAGATTTTCGCCAACATTTTCGAGATTGGCGGATTTTTGACCAAGATAGATCCAGCCGCCATGAAAAGTGACCCGTTGGAAGCCCAACATGACCTAATTTAGAGGATCAAAAAGTATAATTTTACGCTTATCACGGGCAGCTAAGGAGCCCAAAGATGCCATTTTGGCCTCCATTTAGGAAATTTGGCCAAGATTCCTAGCGGTGACATTTTTTGAGTTCCGTGAACTCCAATCGTAGTGATTCTAGACTCGCGCGAAGGTAGTAGAAAGCTATTTTTGAAATCCATAAGTCCATGTCCGATAGGCATCGC
This sequence comes from Hyparrhenia diplandra, assembly GCA_015847255.1. Classification (NCBI taxonomy): domain Eukaryota; kingdom Viridiplantae; phylum Streptophyta; class Magnoliopsida; order Poales; family Poaceae; genus Hyparrhenia; species Hyparrhenia diplandra. The sequence continues at coordinate 22,842 of JADLZK010004775.1, forward strand.
GAAGGCTCGCAAAATTGACGGTTTTCAAAAAAGAGGTCATTCCGCCTCCTCGCGCAGATTTTGGCCAACATTTATGGAGATTGGCAGATTTTGACCAAGATAGATCCAGCTTGCCATGAAAAGTGACCCGTTGGAAGCCCAACAGATGTAATTTAACATTATCGAAAAAGTAAAATTTTACTGTGTATCACGCGGGCAAACTGAAGAGACAAAAGATGCCATTTTGGCCTCTCGCTCGCAGCATTTCGGGCGATTGGCAGATTTTTGACCAAGATAGATCCAAAAGCCATTTGTAAAAGTGACCCGTTGGAAGCCCAACAGATGTAATTTAACGTATCGAAAAGTAAAATTTTATTGTGTATCACATGGGCAAAATGAAGAGACAAAAGATGACATTTTGGCCTCCGCTCGCGCAGATTTTGGCCAACATATCCGGGCGATTGTTAGATTTTTGACCAAGATAGATCCCGCCGCCATGAAAAGTGACCCGTTGGAAGCCCAACAGATGTAATTCAACGTATCAAAATGTAAAATTCTTACAGTGTATCACGTGGGCAACCGAAGAGACAAAAGATGCCATTTTGGCCTCCGCTCGAAAGCAGATTGGCCAACATTTCGAGATTGGCGGATTTTTGACCAAGATAGATCGGGGCCGCCATGAAAAGTGACCCGTTGGAAGCCCAACATGACCTAATTTAGAGGATCGAAAAAGTATAATTTTACAGCTTATCACGGGCAGCCTAAGGAGCCCAAAGATGCCATTTTGGCCTCCATTTAGGAAATTTCACAAGATTCCTAGCGGTGACATTTTTTGAGTTTCCGAACTCCAATCGTAGTGATTCTAGACCGCAAGGCGAAGGTAGTAGAAAGCTATTTTTGAAATCCATAAGTCCATGTCCGATAGGCATCGCGAAGGCTCGCAAAATTGACGGTTTTCAAAAGAGGTCATTCGCCTCCGCTCGCGCAGATTGGCCAACATTTATGGAGATTGGCAGATTTTGACCAAGATAGATCCAGCTTGCCATGAAAAGTGACCCGTTGGAAGCCCAACAGATGTAATTTAACATTATCGAAAAGTAAAATTTTTACGTGTATCACGTGGGCAACCGAAGAGACAAAAGATGCCATTTTGGCCCTCGTTTCTCGCAGATTTCGGCGATTGGCAGATTTTTGACCAAGATAGATCCAGCCGCCACGAAAAGTGACCCGTTGGAAGCCCAACAGATGTAATTTAACGTATCGAAAAGTAAAATTCTTGTGTATCACATGGGCAACAAGAGACAAAAGATGACATTTTGGCCTCCGCTCAGGCAGATTGGCCAACATATCCGGGCGATTGTTAGATTTTTGACCAAGATAGATCCCGCCGCCACGAAAAGTGACCCGCTGGAAGCCCAACAGATGTAATTCAACGTATCAAAATGTAAAATTCTTTTGTGTATCACGGGCAAATCGGAAGAGACAAAAGATGCCATTTTGGCCTCCGCTCGAGCAGCAGATTGGCCAACATTTCGAGATTGGCGGATTTTTGACCAAGATAGATCCAAGCCGCCATGAAAAGTGACCCGTTGGAAGCCCAACATGACCTAATTTAGAGGATCGAAAAGTATAATTTTACGCTTATCACGGGGGCAGCTAAGGAGCCCAAAGATGCCATTTTGGCCTCCATTTAGGAAATTTCGCCAAGATTCCTAGCGGTGACATTTTTTGAGTTCCCAGAACTCCAATCGTAGTGATTCTAGACCCGTGCAAAGGTAGTAGAAAGCTATTTTTGAAATCCATAAGTCCATGTCCGATAGGCATCGCGAAGGCTCGCAAAATTGACGGTTTTCAAAAGAGGTCATTCCCCGCCTCCGCTCGCGCAGATTGGCCAACATTTATGGAGATTGGCAGATTTTGACCAAGATAGATCCAGATTGCCATGAAAAGTGACCGTTGGAAGCCCAACAGATGTAATTTAACATTATCGAAAAGTAAAATTCTTACGTGTATCACGTGGGCAAATTGAAGAGACAAAAGATGCCATTTTGGCCCTCGCTCGCGCAGATTTTCGGGCGATTGTTAGATTTTTGACCAAGATAGATCCGGGCCGCCACGAAAAGTGACCCGTTGGAAGCCCAACAGATGTAATTTAACGTATCGAAAAGTAAAATTTGCTTACAGTGTATCACATGGGCAAAGCTGAAGAGACAAAAGATGACATTTTGGCCTCCGCTCTCGCAGATTGGCCAACATATCCGGGCGATTGTTAGATTTTTGACCAAGATAGATCCCCGCCGCCACGAAAAGTGACCCGTTGGAAGCCCAACAGATGTAATTCAACGTGTATCAAAATGTAAAATTCTTACAGTGTATCACGTGGGCAATGAAGAGACAAAAGATGCCATTTTGGCCTCCGCTCGAAAGCAGATTGGCCAACATTTTCGAGATTGGCGGATTTTTGACCAAGATAGATCCGGGCCGCCATGAAAAGTGACCCCGTTGGAAGCCCAACATGACCTAATTTAGAGGATCGAAAAGTATAATTTTACAGCTTATCACGTGGGGCAGCTAAGGAGCCCAAAGATGCCATTTTGGCCTCCATTTAGGAAATTGGCCAAGATTCCTAGCGGTGACATTTTTTGAGTTCCGTGAACTCCAATCGTAGTGATTCTAGACTCCGGCAAAGGTAGTAGAAAGCTATTTTTGAAATCCATAAGTCCATGTCCGATAGGCATCGCGAAGGCTCGCAAAATTGACGGTTTTCAAAAGAGGTCATTCCCGCCTCCGCTCGTCGCAGATTGGCCAACATTTATGGAGATTGGCAGATTTTGACCAAGATAGATCCAGCTTGCCATGAAAAGTGACCCGTTGGAAGCCCAACAGATGTAATTTAACATTATCGAAAAGTAAAATTCTTACTGTGTATCATGGGCAGCCGAAGAGACAAAAGATGCCATTTTGGCCTCGTCGCAGATTTTCGGGCGATTGGCAGATTTTTGACCAAGATAGATCCAGCCGCCACGAAAAGTGACCGTTGGAAGCCCAACAGATGTAATTTAACGTATCGAAAAAGTAAAATTCTTACTGTGTATCACATGGGCAACCAAGAGACAAAAGATGACATTTTGGCCTCCGCTCGCAGATTGGCCAACATATCCGGGCGATTGTTAGATTTTTGACCAAGATAGATCCCCGCCGCCATGAAAAGTGACCCGTTGGAAGCCCAACAGATGTAATTCAACGTATCAAAATGTAAAATTCTTACGTGTATCACGGGCAAATGAAGAGACAAAAGATGCCATTTTGGCCTCCGCTCGAGCAGATTGGCCAACATTTCGAGATTGGCGGATTTTTGACCAAGATAGATCCAGGCCGCCATGAAAAGTGACCGTTGGAAGCCCAACATGACCTAATTTAGAGGATCGAAAAAGTATAATTTTACAGCTTATCACGGGGCAGCCTAAGGAGCCCAAAGATGCCATTTTGGCCTCCATTTAGGAAATTTCGGCCAAGATTCCTAGCGGTGACATTTTTTGAGTTCCAGAACTCCAATCGTAGTGATTCTAGACTCCGCGTGGAAGGTAGTAGAAAGCTATTTTTGAAATCCATAAGTCCATGTCCGATAGGCATCGCGAAGGCTCGCAAAATTGACGGTTTTCAAAAAGAGGTCATTCCGCCTCCGCTCGGCGATTTGCCAACATTTATGGAGATTGGCAGATTTTGACCAAGATAGATCCAGCTTGCCATGAAAAGTGACCCGTTGGAAGCCCAACAGATGTAATTTAACATTATCGAAAAGTAAAATTTTACAGTGTATCACGTGGCAAACCTGAAGAGACAAAAGATGCCATTTTGGCCTCTCGTTTCGCAGATTTCGGGCGATTGTTAGATTTTTGACCAAGATAGATCCGGGCCGCCACGAAAAGTGACCCGTTGGAAGCCCAACAGATGTAATTTAACGTATCGAAAAGTAAAAATTTTACAGTGTATCACATGGGCAAATGAAGAGACAAAAGATGACATTTTGGCCTCCGCTCGTGCAGATTGGCCAACATATCCGGGCGATTGTTAGATTTTTGACCAAGATAGATCCCCGCCGCCACGAAAAGTGACCCGTTGGAAGCCCAACAGATGTAATTCAACGTATCAAAATGTAAAATTTTTGTGTATCACGTGGGCAAATGAAGAGACAAAAGATGCCATTTTGGCCTCCGCTCGAGCAGATTTCGCCAACATTTCGAGATTGGCGGATTTTTGACCAAGATAGATCCGGGGCCGCCATGAAAAGTGACCCGTTGGAAGCCCAACATGACCTAATTTAGAGGATCAAAAAGTATAATTTTTACAGCTTATCACGGGGGCAGCTAAGGAGCCCAAAGATGCCATTTTGGCCTCCATTTAGGGAAATTTGGCCAAGATTCCTAGCGGTGACATTTTTGAGTTCCAGAACTCCAATCGTAGTGATTCTAGACTCCGCGGCAAAGGTAGTAGAAAGCTATTTTTGAAATCCATAAGTCCATGTCCGATAGGCATCGCGAAGGCTCGCAAAATTGACGGTTTTCAAAAAAGAGGTCATTTCCGCCTCCGTCGGGTAGATTTCGCCAACATTTATGGAGATTGGCAGATTTTGACCAAGATAGATCCAGCTTGCCATGAAAAGTGACCCGTTGGAAGCCCAACAGATGTAATTTAACATTATCGAAAAAAGTAAAATTTTACAGTGTATCACATGGGCAAACCGAAGAGACAAAAGATGCCATTTTGGCCTCTCGTTTCGCGCAGATTTCGGGCGACATTGTTAGATTTTTGACCAAGATAGATCCAGCCGCCATTTAAAAGTGACCCGTTGGAAGCCCAACAGATGTAATTTAACGTATCGAAAAAGTAAAATTTTTACAGTGTATCACATGGGCAGCCGAAGAGACAAAAGATGACATTTTGGCCTCCGCTCGCAGATTGGCCAACATATCCGGGCGATTGTTAGATTTTTGACCAAGATAGATCCCGCCGCCACGAAAAGTGACCCGTTGGAAGCCCAACAGATGTAATTCAACGTATCAAAATGTAAAATTTTACTGTGTATCACGTGGGCAACCGAAGAGACAAAAGATGCCATTTTGGCCTCCGCTCGAAAGCAGATTTCTCACAACATTTCTCGAGATTGGCGGATTTTTGACCAAGATAGATCCAAGCCGCCATGAAAAGTGACCCGTTGGAAGCCCAACATGACCTAATTTAGAGGATCAAAAAGTATAATTTTACGCTTATCACGGGGCGCCTAAGGAGCCCAAAGATGCCATTTTGGCCTCCATTTAGGGAAATTTCTCAAGATTCCTAGCGGTGACATTTTTTGAGTTCCGTAACTCCAATCGTAGTGATTCTAGACTCCGTGCAAAGGTAGTAGAAAGCTATTTTTGAAATCCATAAGTCCATGTCCGATAGGCACGCGAAGGCTCGCAAAATTGACGGTTTTTCAAAAGAGGTCATTTCGCCTCCGCTCGCGTGCAGATTCGCCAACATTTATGGAGATTGGTAGATTTTGACCAAGATAGATCCAGCTTGCCATGAAAAGTGACCGTTGGAAGCCCAACAGATGTAATTTAACATTATCGAAAAGTAAAATTCTTACGTGTATCACGCGGGCAAACCAAGAGACAAAAGATGCCATTTTGGCCTCTCGCTCGCAGATTTCGGGCGATTGGCAGATTTTTGACCAAGATAGATCCAGCCGCCATTTAAAAGTGACCCGTTGGAAGCCCAACAGATGTAATTTAACGATCGAAAAAGTAAAATTCTTACAGTATCACATGGGCAAATCAAGAGCCAAAAGATGACATTTTGGCCTCCGCTCGCGAGGCATTTTGGCCAACATATCCGCGATTGTTAGAT
>JADLZK010004776.1:0-11443 GCA_015847255.1 Hyparrhenia diplandra
GCCCGCGACAATGACGCCGCGCGCGCTGCGCTTTGTCGGTATCTCGCTTCGTCGTCATCTTCAACGGCGGCGGAGCGGCGGCGGTCGCGCGTTGTGGGGACGAAGTGGAAGCAGGCGGAGGGAAAGAGTGGGGTTGCAGCGCTAGGCATGCGGACGGAGGTTAGACCACCGAACAAGATATGGCCCAGGGGCACCAATTTTAATGTATTTCAATTTCTATGCATCGCCTTAACCTCACCGGCACTGCTCGAGTAAGCAAATGCCGGCACAAGTCTTTGTATTGTATGATGCGAATCGGCCGGTATGTTGGCCTCTCACCGCAATTTCCAAAGTGGTAGCTTACGCCGCAGCGAAAAGAAACGGTATCGGCTTACTCTTCGCTGCACGCTGCAGCGCAGTACCCGCGTGTAGATACAAGAGAGTGAGGTGGGTCCTGCTAGTTGAATAACTATGCTAGTATAGCTCATAAGCAGAAAAACTAAATTAAATTCGCGATTAGTACACCACGCTTTCATTCTCGAACAAAGATGTCACATGGATATATTTATACTAGATAAAATTATAAGTGGGTCCCATAGATGGTTGTTAGTGTCGATCTTTGTAGAGATACATAATGATGATGTGAGTGTGGGAGGAAGTGGTATAGAGATGAGAATCTTGATGACTACTATAGGAGTGATAGAGGAAGCATTTAAAAGGGATGAAGAGTGCGGATTAAGCACCGTCACTGACCTTGGCCTTGGCGTACGCCACCGATGGTTCTGTACGCTTCCATCGCGACCCAAAATTCTCTGAGTTACAATATTACTATATCACCCTCCTATTCTTTTTCTTTTCTTTCTTTTTCTCTATTTTTCTTTTTTGTTTCTTTTTCATATACCAACCAGGTCCCTTATAATTTTTATCCAAAAATATATCCATGTGAGATCTTGTTTTAAAACGATTTTTAAATTTAATGGTGCAATTTATGGTTCAGAGTTATAACCCTTTTATGCCCATAGACATGTGGGACTTGATGAGCGTGGCAAAAGGAAGGGGTTGGGCGGGTGGTGAGGTGGGCGCTAGTGGGGTGATGGTGGGATGGTGAGGGTGGCGTGCTTGCATGTCGAGAGAATTAACTAGTGGGGTTGCAAACATATACTAGTATAAGTTTTAGACTATCGCACTCATGCGTTTCACTCTTCCTCTATACATCCTAGTCATCAAGATTCTCTCCCGCACTCAATCATCCCTTCTTTTATATCTCTACTCTATACTAACTATCATCGATGTGGGGCCTACTTGTAATTTTTATCAAAATATATCCATGTGAGATCTAGTTTTTGAAGGATTAATTGAAGCGAATTCAATGTGTAATCCGAATTTAATTTGGACTTTTGGTTTGTGAGTTATAAGATAGACGGTTCAAGTGGTGGGGGCCCACGCTTGTGCTCCCTCATCTCTTCCTCGCCCGGCGCGTACTATACCGTGGCTCTACAGCGTAGATGCGGGGAAGTGCACGGGGAATACCGCGTTCTTTGGGACACGATGTGATAGCTGGCTTCTGATAGTAGCCTACCAAACTAGCCCGGTGCGTGGTGTATGCGCAGCGATTTTACGTCACCCGATGCTGAGGCGTGCCCGGATTCGTGTGGTAGTGGGTGACAGCGACGTGGGAGGCAGGGAAGTGATGGCTCAATACAAGTTGTACTAGATGCGTGCTACGTGACACGAAAAATCAACATCCATGTGCTTTGAGCACATACTATCCGCACCATCCATTTGGATTGAGATGTATGTGCACCACACCAGCTAGAGATCTTTGGCACGAGTGAGTGAACACGAGGGTGGGACACCTTTGTGTAACACGAATCTCATCAACCATGCATCTCATCGCATGTATGATCGATCTCATCAAATTAGTAAGCATTGTTCGAATCGAGATCATCAGCAGATCCTATACATATCCTAAATACATCAAGCATATTATGCGTTGCATATGATCCATCAAATACCACACTTTACTAACGGCATGAATAAGCTCTCACCGCTGTTTTGCGGATCCTACACTCCTCGCTCTGAGAACATGTGCGGCGAGTCGGGATCCCGTCCAATCTGAAAAGTTTTACCGCACCATCTTTCCTGCGGCGATGCGAGTCATGGCTGAGGCTCGGTGGGGCGGCATCACTGTATTGTGGATACCACACACCAAAGGCTACGCATAAGCGATCCCATACATGTCGGCAATTTCAGCGAGAATGGAAGTTCGGAAGGTCGCGTATGCTCCCGAGCATCTCGGGTCCTGCGCCCGATCTCCCGCATCAGCGCATGGGCATAGTGCGTCGGTGGCAGCGCCCGGTGTTAGCACAGCCAGAGCAAAGAGCAAGGACATACTTGGCGGCTTCATGCTCCCGGCCTGGGCGGGCGCGTGCGGCATCCCAGCGGCGGCGGCGGTATCATGGCCTCCCCGATGAAGACGTCAAACAAGCCATCTCGAAACGCGCCTCGGATTTCCGGCGGCGGGCCGGTGATAATATTCTCGCGGTACTTCGGCGCCATTGCAGAGTACAGACCCGGTCCGCGTGGGATGTTCGTCCCCACGGGTCACCGCGCGCCTCTTTCATCTACGAGTCAGGTGGCCCGCGGTGGTGAGGTCAACATGGGATCTTCCGAGACCTTGGCGACTCGAGATCGCGATCTCTACAAGCATGTCACGCTGAAGGTTTTCCATGGTGCGTGGCGGCGGGGAGGCTTTTGAGTGGAAAGCTCTAAAGCTCTACTAGCAAGTTTTGTGCGGTGAAGAGTGAGTCGCTGCTTACCGGGCGCGAGGAGGCATAGCTTGTGGCGCTCGGTTGGTATGTTGGTGATGAGCACCAAATCGCGGAGTGTCCCGAGCCCGCGGTGTAAAGGGCGATGGGATTTTATGCGGCCGGCGGTGCGAGTCCCTGGCGGAGGTGTCCCGGCGACGGACATGACCGCGCATGAGCGAGCCCAAAGGAAATGGGCGGACACTTTTTCGATCAAAAAAATCATTAGATGCTTTCGAAAAATGTTGTTTGAGTTGTATTTTTGAAATACAAATTTCAAATATTGTCGATGAAACATGATATATAAGAGTAATAGATGTAACAAAAACAATCTCTTGATAGAGAATGATTTTAAAAATACTAGAAAGAAAAACCATCATATTTTGGGTTACCATGAGGGAGAAAAGACTAGTCACAAGTTTTTGACACAAATTAAAAAGAAAAATTAGGGTTCTTGAGCCACGAAGGTCTCCGAACATGGTAGCTGCGGCGTGCGTGGATGTTAAAGGGATATGCGGTCTCTAGCGTGGAAGGACAAACACGGTGATCCGGAACCTATCGTTCCCTATCTATGCTATCGGTTTTATGCTCTGCGGCATTTCGATCGGCGACGAGTGCAACGGAAGAACTTACTACACCGGTAGCGGATCCTACACTCCTGCGCTGCAGAAAATGCACCACAACCTCCCGTTTCGTCGTTCGGCATAGCGGCGCACCGTCCCTAGCTCTACGCAGCGATGCGCGTCGGCGAGACGCGCGGTTGGGCAGGAAGGAGGAAGATCGCTGCCTGCGTGCGCCATATGTACGCGTGCGCAGCGAGTGCGCCTTGCACGTGTCGCGGGCTGCAGTCACCTTCGGCGCTCTTCACAGGGTGCGGCCATGCCGTGGCGGCGTGTCGGCGCTCCGCGACTCGCGCAACACACGCCCGGGCACTTGCGGTGCGTACATCGGCGGCGGCGGCGTTCCGCACTTGTAGAAGAAGAGCGTGCACATACTGCGGCGAGAGTGCATGCGACGGTTGGCGGCTTGTTCGGCAAGTCGGCGGCGGCAAAGAGCGGTGCCGCGGCCTTCGAGACCGCGGCAAAGCATGCACGCTGCGGCTCACCTCGAGGTTGCGCGGCCCGCGGCGGAAACAGCAATGAAGACTTCGGCGCAATACTGGCGAGCTTGTAGTGAACATAGCTCATGCGGCGATAAGCTTTAGCCGCGAGATGCGGCACCACGAGTCGATTAGAATTGCTCGCGTCCCACCCGGTGCGCCCGCTCGCCGCTTTCATCTGCCGAGCAGTGGCGCATGGTGGTGAGTCCAACATGGGATCACTGGCTTGAGACCTTAGCGACTGAGATCGCCCGATCTCTGCAAAAGCATGTCATCCGCGGAAGGAAGGTTTTCCATGGCCTTGAGCTTTTTATCGCGGTCGAGTAGTCAGCATCCTTACTTGTGGCACGAGCGGCGGCGGGTGTCACCGAGGGGCGAGTGTCGTCCGGCCGCGCGATCGCGAGGGCGGAGTGTTCGTCCGGCCGCTGCAATCGGCGGAGGAAGGTAGTCCGGCGGCGGACATGACCGCGTGAGCCGAGGGAGTCGAGGAAGTGGCGAGGCGCCTTTTTAGTCAAGAAAAACTAGCAATCGCGAGATTACGTACTTAAGATAAACATTTTTCGAAACTATTTACTACATGTCCATGACAAGATGATCTCAAATCAAAAAGTTGTAAACTATAAAAGTTTCATGGATAGTTGAGAACTACAATGGTATGTTTTGGGGCTTGTCTATCGAAGTCACTTAAAACATTCAAATTTCAATTTTCAATCTTTTTTGAAAATTGAGGCGTAGTTTTTCCTTTACAAGATAATGTCAAATCAAAAAGTTTTAAGCTAGAGAGCTTCATAACTTAGCTTAAGATCGACAATTCTTATTTTGGTTGTTTTCCCCATCAGGCATAGTGCTAATGACATTTGTTCACAAATCTTAGAAATCTCTCTCTCATAGATCCGCCAAACTTTTATGAGACATGTAAATCTAGTGAACAATGTTGCAGCGGCGTCGTCCGGATGAATAAATGACAATATAAAAAATATGTACATCTTAAAAGCTATACAACTTTTTGTGTTCATTACTTCTTCTTCTAAAATCATTAGATGCGAAAAATGTTGTTTGAAGTTGTATTTTTGAAATCAAATTTCAATTTTTTTTTTGAGATTACGATTAAGCGCACATACTCAACACGCCCGCAAACCCTACCCCCTATGAGCACCCGAGGAAGGATTGGAAGCGGAAAAATCTTGAAGTTCGGAAGTCACCACCGGCGTAAAGCCCGGCGGCGTTACACCGCCCTTACATGCATGGCGGGAAAAATCGTTTGAATAAATCCCGGGATAAAAGTGTCACACCCGACATTTGAACATGACAAAGGTAAGGGCACTCCAACCCGGACTCTATGGTAGGGGAGAGCAGATCATTTATTATCTCTAATATCATGGACTTGCAGGTTAAATAAGACTTGGAGTCTTGATTATTCTCCATCTCTCTTCCATAAAATATACTACAACATCGGTAGCATCATCAAATTACCAATAAATATGAATGTAATAAATAAACTTGTAGACTCTACTCCCTCCATCCTAAATGTTTTGTCTTTCTACTTCAGAGAAACTACTGGCAACAATTATATATTAAAATATATAAATATTTATGCTAAGTAATTAGTATCATCCGGAAAGATATTTTTTGTCTTGTTTTTTAATAAATTTATTTGTAAAAACATAAATTTTGCATGTATTTTTGTACAAATCGAGGTCAAACTTGTGGCACAAAACCAGCGGCGGCGGTCAATTAGGGATGGAGGGGGTATGGTAGAGTTTGCATTGTGAGAGGAGTGCTTTAATAGATGTACTCCCTGGATTTCCAGCTTTACTTGATTGGGCTTAAGCGTGTGGGTCAAATTTTCTCAACTTTGACTTGATAGGTTTTCTGATAACATGTGTGCAACATTTATATCTCGAGATAAATTTATTAAAACTAGATTTAAAGATCTTTTCGGAAGTGATACTATTTACTTGATATTTCTATTTGGAAAGGCAATTTAAAAGCGTTGATAAATATTTTATGGGCGACGGAGGGAGTAACAAAGGCAATCTCTTGATAGAGGCGATTTTTTTTCTAAAAATAGAAAAACCATCACATTTGGACTCTTACTACTACTTACGTATGGGGAGAAAAGCTATTCACAAAGTTTTTGACCCGCAGGTCTAAAAAGAAAAATTACTAGGGTTCTTGAGTCTTTTAGATTGAAGAGGCCCTCCCGCGAGGATCCTCTAGCGGCCATGGCGGCGGGCGCAAATGTAGATCTCAAGCAACTCCACGAGGAAAAAGTTCTCCATGGGTGGCTCGGCTATGGCGGCGTACAGCTTTCCTCGAGGAGGCTCGGCTGTCGTGGGTTGGGGAAATAATGTGGGTGCCCATGGAGGTGCGGAGCTAGTTGTACTCTCTTGGTGTCTGCGGGTACTCCACACCTTACATGTGGGGCTTTGTCTTTGTCGAGCGTGAGGGTGAAAGTGGCGACATGGCCAGGCTCATATAGAGGTAGGAGTAGTAGTAGATACTTTGCTACTATTTTTCCATGATCGCGTCTTGATCCTTATCCACACACCTTGCATGCGTATCCCAGCGTGTCCTACACCTACATTTGCCAGAGGCAAGCGTCTACCACCATGGATTACATGCGAGTGTCATCGGCGATATAAGGTCTCGATCGGCGAGAGAGCCTTGGAGTGGGCGGTGTTCGAGGGGCGAAGGGCCGGATGAGCAATAATTAAAAAAATCAATTTTATAAAAATATATGGAATTTGGCCTTGGACCAATAATAAAATTTATAGAGATTCAATTTTGGCGACTTTCATGTCCCATTAAAGATTCACTTTAAAAAATCTAACTTTTTTTCTTCACGGTGTATACATCGCATACCACAAGCTTACTAAAAAACCTAAGTCACTCCTTGAAATAGTTAAGAAAATCTCAAAGGCAGATCCATAAAAGTGCAAAGGAGGGAGTGCAATTCGCTAGTACCACATTCTTTAGTTGAAGGTAGGTGAACCCACCTAAATATGGAAGTGTGAAATCTCTTGTTAGAAAAATTATTAAGGAGAGAGGAGATTGACATGGCATTCCTTTTTATGAAGGATCACATAGACTATGTGCTTCTTCATAAAAGTAGTGTCATAATGGACCCTCCTCTCCTTCATTTTTAATTGTTATATAGTTTTTTTTTTTCGACAACTTTCATGGCATGAGAGTTTCTTTTTTGCCATATGGTGGTAGAGTACCTTTTCATTAATCTCTCACTTCTCTTTTTCTTCCTTTAAGCCATTATTAAGAAAAAAAAGCACCTTTATGAAGGATCAAAATGACACTATAGTTTTCATACAAAGCGATTACCAAAAATTACATATCTGAGGACAAAGATTTTTGTCCCAAACTAGGATAATAATTTTCAATTGGGACTAACTCCTCTTGTCGGGGTCAACAATGGTAGGGACTAAAAGCTCCTGGATGAGAAAGTGCATTTCTCCACTAATTGAAGTATATCACAACTTATAACACATCTCAGTTTTTCATCATCATGCACACTGGGTGATTTTTGTATGGGACATCAGCAACCATCAACGTGCAGCACCAAAAGCTATCAAAAATAAGTTTGTTTGTCGAGATCAACCATCTAGAGATCAGGGTAGCTATACACGCATAAGATCGATCGTCAGTTGAACAGCGGTCAAAATGCCGAGTCACCGGGGCCAGATGTGAACACCTCTCTATACCCGTCGGCGGATCCTACACTCTTAAGCTATAGAACATCACGAGATGTACATATTAGGATTATACAACTTTTATGTGCATGACTTCATCTGAAAATCATTAGATGCTCTAAAAATTTTTGTCGGAAAGGTGTATTTTTACGAAATTAAAATTTCAAACATTTTTAAAAATAACATGACAAAAGTAATAGCGGTAAGAATACAATTTCTTGATACGGCATTATTTAAAAAAAAATAGAAAGAAAAACTATCACATTTGGAGTTACTATGAGGGAGAAGGACTAGTCATAAGGTTTTGGCCACTGATTAAAAGAAAAATAAAAATTAAGAGTTCTTGCAGAAGGCCTCTGCAAGCATGTCTCGTAGGAAGGTTGTCCAACCGTCACGCGAGGTCGATAGTCGCGTACAGCTGATCAGGAGCAGCGATAATGCGAGGTGAGGTTAAACCGAGGCGGTAGAGTGCACTTTCGGAGTAGCGATGGCGACATATGGCCAGATTCGCGGCGAAAATTTAGGCCCTCTGATGCAGAGTGACCGCGTCACGATGCGCCATCCACACCCTTGCCGCGAATCGCTGCGTATCCTACACACCTACATTTGTAGAATAGGGTTTCGTCGCGCCGCCGTCGTTCGATCGATCCTTTGAAAGCGCGAGCCATTGCGCGGTGTGTGATTACATTGCTTATTTGGACACCTGCGGATTTTGACAACCACACGCACCCATTGGGAAGCGCGAAGCGAAAAGGCGGCGCCTTTTGTCAACGCACTCTATTCAAAATCATTTTCAAGCTACGTCGAAAATCCAAGCGGCTTCAAATTTGGATAGCAACACAATGCATACTTAGGATCTTTCCAGCATCATCCGGCCCACATATGATGCGATCAAATTTAGACCACTCTTTACTATGTGCTTGACGAATAACCTCGACCTTTAGCACGCCTGCGCGAGGATCCTACGCTCCTCGGCTGCGGAGAACTTGCTTGTCTGGCGATGGAGATGAGTCCATGCGCCGTCTGCTACGCACGATCTTGCTTACCCTGCTACGCGGCCAATGCCCATCATGGCGAGGACGCTCAGGTGAAGCGGGATCACGCATTCGATACGGAGGCCACACGTAATCCAGAGTCGCGGCCGCCGGCAGCACACACATTTTGGCGGTTTTTAGCGGAATGTAGGTTAGCGAAGATGCGTGCGTGCGTCCTGCACGTCTCGGGTCCTGCGTAGCCGATCTCGCATCAGCCGGGAGACGCGGCGTCGCCAGCGTTTCCCGGTGTTACCCACTGCAGAGCACAAGAGCAAGGACATACTTGGCGGCCTTATGCTCTGCAGCTTGTGGCCAGCTGACTGCGGCACTCAGCGAGCGCGGCGTGGCGTATCCGCGGTCAATAGCCGATGAAAGGCGGCGCCTAGCCGGCTACTGAAAGCGCATGCCGGGGTTGCTTAGCGACTGACGCGAGCACGGTGATCCGGACTCACGCGATACTGGCGCCAAGTAGTGGAAAAAGCTCCGGCCGGGCCCACTAGCTTAGGCCGCGCGGCGGGTCGATTGGGATGCTCGCGTCCCACCCGAGGGGATCACCGCCGCGCGCTTTCATCTGCGAAAGAGGCGCCCACGCGCCCGGTGCGCGGTGCCTCTATAGGATAAGCGAAACCTTGGCGTGACGCGAATGTCGCGATGTCACGTGCAAGCGTATCCGCGCGGAAGGTTTGCCATGCGTAGCGTGGCGCGAAGTAGTGAGTTTTTCACTACGAAACTACGGCCAGCGATCACTGGCGGTTTTGTCGCGAAGCGGTGAGTGAATAGCTTGATTGTGGCGAAGAGAGGTGTGCAGCGGCAAATCTCGCGGTCTGCGAGAGATGTAGGATTTTATGAGGTGAGGCGTGCGTAGCGATTAGCGGCGAAGATGTGAGCGATGTAATGGCCAGATGTAGCGTAGCCGTGTGATGCGCACTCGGCGAGTGTTCGGTAGCCGGACACACACAACTTGCGATTAGAGCAGCGCGAAGGAAATCAGTGGCGGCGTGCAGCCAAAAGATTCGCGAGAATCGAGAATCAAGAGAAGAAGCGGCCGAAGTGATTACGGGTGACGAACTTTACCATTTCGCCTCGCCAAAGATTAAGATCTCATACTTTTCGCCAAAGTTGTGCAGTGGAGTGTTTCACGCTACATTTGATGCCCCATGCGGCGTCGATGAGATTCCGATGTGGCCGGATACTATAGCACTTTGGGTTTTGCTTTTCACAAACTAAACATGCCCATAATGGAGTGCAGAAAAATAAGAGTGAAATCCGGATGCTATACTCCCATGATCCAAACAACAAATTGGATTTTTGAAAAACCAACTAGAATCAGTTTTTAAAATCTAGAATCCGGATCCAAGCGAGGGCTCTGAGAAAATCTAGTAGCGCGCACCTGCGACCGCGGTGCGAGGGAGAAGTTAGCGGCCATTCTTTGGCGTGGTGCGTCTTGTGCCGGAGTCATGGGGCATGAATATAACACAAAGAGCGAATTACCACATATACTCTGACAACATATAGCGCGGTAAAGTCAAAGTAGGGAGCCCACACTCACATGTTATCTTCAGAACATATACACAATAACCGCGTGGCGCAGTATTGATTCATGCTGAAGACCACTACCTACTCCTTACCCACTTTGTGCGCAAAGGAATAACCTACTACGCTGCGGCGTGGATCCTACACTCCTACATTTGCGGAGGATGATAGTACGGCTCCCCATACTCACTGGCAGCCCGGCCATCATGAAGCCGCTTTATACACGCATACTAGCCCGCCGATGCGATCTGGCGAAGGCGCGGTTTAGTCGAGGCGCGAAAAGAGTTTCCTCTACGACTGCGGGCATCACGCAGCCGTCGTCACGCAGCACACTCCCTACACGTCGCGGAGCTTTACGCGTCCGCGAGTACTCGAGTGCGTGCCGCCATGCGTCGCCCGGCCGTGTAAGCGCCTTGATCTCCTTAAAAGCGCCGAGAACTGCGTGCATTAGCCAGTCGTAGCGCGCGGTATCCTGTAGAGCGAGTAGCACGACAGACTGGCGCCGCAGCCTTATGCGGCAGCTTGGCGGTGCTCAGCTACGCGGCATCTCGGCTTGCGGCTAGCGGCTTGATACATGCGATCGCTTGATAGCAGCTACGCCTGGCGGCTTTGAAACACGCATACTCGAGGTTGCCGACTTGTAGCGAGCACAGTGATAAGACGCGATACTACGATACTGTAGCGAGTAGTGGAGAGTCTCGAGCCCCCTAAGCCCGTCTGACACCTTGTCGATCGCGATGCTCAGGTCGCTTGAGGGGTCAGCGCATCGCAGCTACTCATCTATGAATAGGCCCTGCATCGCTGAAATGTGGAGGAGACTACATCAGGATCACGTGAGAGACCATGGCGAATCGCAATCTCGCAAAGCATATCAGCAGGGAGGAGTTTTCCATGTAGCGCGTGCAGCTGGCCAGCGAGAAGCCTCCCCGAGCGAAACGCGCTCTAGGGCGTTTTGATGCTTGCCCGAAGAGGTGAGCAGCGAAGCGATGATGCGATGCGTAAACGCCCAATGGCACTACCGTGGCGGCTGAGAGTCGGCGGCGGATATATACCACCGCGAGGAAGCGGCGTCGAAGGAAATAGAAGCTGAGCGCCCTTTCAGCCATAGTAGTCTGACGCCTGTCGGTCGCGCGTTTGTAGGAATAAATGTTTTCAAACTTACTCCCTCATGCTATGCAGCGTTTCACAGAAACAAATACGCAGTAATTACTCGCGTATATATATTAAAATATATAAATATTTATGCTAAGTAATTAGCATTATGAGAAAGATCTTTTAAGTCTAGTT